>VWZK01007371.1:255979-303559 GCA_013396935.1 Baryphthengus martii
AAAAAAAAAAAAAAAAAAAAAAAAAAAAAAAAAAAAAAGCCAGATTGAAATGTTCTCTACTAGTTAAAAGAAGCTCTCTTTTTCTAATTTTATCTTGACCTACTATCAATTTGACTTTTTAAAACTGCTGCTATTACTTTTTTAGATGTCTATAGTTTTTTTTTTTCTCACAATGTATGTGTAACTTAAAATCTGCTTCCACCTTTACTACAGCCACAGTATCTTCCTCATCCCTAGTGTCTATTGTTGCACTTTTAAGAGAACTAAAATGCATGCTTAAATCATATTTAGAGAGAATATAATAATATATGCAGAACAGAATGTGACAGCTTGAGCCAAACTGCATATTAATGCCTTATGCAAAAAAAAAAAAAAAAAGGGAGTATTTAATTTAGAATCTGCAAAACTTTTATACCATACTTCATTTCCCTGAGAAGTAGATGCTGATGAAGTCCTATTGTAAACTATTAATTTTGGATCACAGACAATGAGAAAGAAGTACCAATATTTACTGGACATGTCTTCCTAGAATTCATCAGTTCTGAAAACATTCTTAGTACTGGAGAAAATTGAAGGATAAGTCAAAAATCATAGAATAGAATAACAGAATACCAGGTTGGAAGATATCTCAAGCGTCATCTGGGAAAAAAAAAGTATCTTCAGTATTTCCATTTTCATAAATAATTTATAGCAATTATCCAGAAATAAGTCCTGCAAAATATGAACTCTAGAGAAACATAGGTATGTAAAAACCCAACACATCTGTAATTTTTATCCTCGTGCCTTGGGCAGTTTTGTAAAGTCCCACCTTCATTCAGCAGTTCAAAACCAGGATAATGAATAGTTTTGTGGGAAGCTAATGAGAAAAAGGTGAGGCTTTTAATCATTAATGAAACAAACAGAGACAGGAAACACAATGTTGCCTAAAATTCCATAGTCTAGGCTAGTTGAGACAACACATAGTTGTGCTGTAGATTGTAGTTATAGTATTTTTATATAGTCAATCATCACTGGTTTTGGAGGCATAAGCAGCCAGCTCAGGTGGCTTCTGTGCAAACCATGTAGAAAAATATGATGAGAGTAGATTAAGAAGTGGTTCAAATCATGCCGTATGAAGGAGTCAGAAAAGAGGGCTCTTGCCCTAACTGCTACACATGTATTTGTCACAAGTTTGATCTCAGCTGTAATGCCAAGGATTCAAAAATTTTTTGGTGAGTATCCTTTATTTCAAAAGAATTGATATAAACACACCTCACCTCTACCTTATATCACTAGAAATTTGCATCTCACTGATATTTTGATCTGAATTTGATTCATCAAGGACAAAAAAAGCATGAGAGAGCTGTGTTGTGACAAAGATGGTAAACCTGAGATTCTACAAGGTGGTTATTCCCTGGCACAAACAGACTGGATTGTTGTTTTTCTGCATATTATGTTTGGAGAGAGTGAATTACTGAAA
Organism: Baryphthengus martii; assembly: GCA_013396935.1. Lineage (NCBI taxonomy): Eukaryota > Metazoa > Chordata > Aves > Coraciiformes > Momotidae > Baryphthengus > Baryphthengus martii. The sequence goes on from VWZK01007371.1 coordinate 257,439, forward strand.
CACCAGTTACCTGAAAATAACATCGGAGCTATTTAGGAACAGTACTGTAGTTGATCAGATTAATGTCATAGCTATTATATCCTTACAAATGTCAGCCCTTGTTCTGTCCTTAACTGCTATTTGCTTTTCCTATAATTTTCTCACATAAATGATGGTGATAATAGTGACTTTTAAAACAGAATTAACTAATCAGGTTCTTTTCTATGTACTGTAGTGTGTCCCTGGGCCTTCCCTAAGATCTGATTGCTCAGATTGCTGAGAACCGTTTGGATTTTCAGGCATCAGGCACTTCGATCCAATTCTTTATCTACCACTCTGGTTTACATCCTGTGCCACTCTCAGTTTAAGCTTAAATACTCCCCCCAAGAGTCCATTAGCCAAATGAAACAGAAAAGCAGATGAGCAAAATGGGTGATATGTGCACACATACAGCCTATGAACATAATTTAAAGCCATTACTCTTTCACTTATAGCTAAAAGACAAAAAGCTTAAATGCTTTAAGTTTACCCTTTACTTATTCTCAGCTCACAGAGCAAGATTACTTCCATGTTATGAAGCTTCTGCAATCATTTCTCCTTCTCAATTGACAAAAATAGATTAAGAAAACCCCAGTCTGTCTCCTGCCTTGTTTTTAAGCTTTCAGCCTCCTTTTCCAGGTGACTTCCTAGAGCTCAACAGGGAACCTCCAAAATGCTACCACGCAACTTTGCAGTACCACGTTTTCTGAAAAAACGATCCTCTTTCTTACTCATCTAATATCGGCGCAAGTATATTTCTTTTGTTTGCTCTTGACAATTATCCTTTGGAACTTTTAGCGCAACTTAGAAATTAAAACCCCTACTCTTTAGGTAAAATTTGCCATCAAAGGCAAACAAGGAATTAAATTCCTTAGTTATATCATCACAAACTTCAGAAGATTTTTTTTTTTTTTTAAATCCATGTTAGTTACCAAAGCTCTGGTTACAGACAATGGAAACAGAAATAGACATTTCAAAGAGGAGATTACCCCAACTCTATAAAGCTATGATAAATGCTTTACCCAAGATGCTGTTCTTTCCACTGACCACAGACAAAGGGAGAACATTATGCCATAAAACTTAATCTGGATATGTGAAATGTTCTGTTTCAATTTATTATTCATTTTTGGATGAACAGCAGCAACAACAATGGTTTGACTTTTAAAATATTACACTCTTCAATTTTTCAAGTAAAAATTCCATGGTTTTCTGATGGTCTTTTAAAGGAAAAAACCTCTAGATTTATAAAAAGTGCTGATGTTTCTGTTCCAAGAAGAAAACACTTTTCAGTCTCAGAAATTTTCAAAAGATGGGAAAGCGTTTCATGCCAGAACTGCTTGTTAGGGTATGGAATCGGGGAGTAAGGGGTGGAGTGTTGTCTGCATTAATGAGCCTTTTAACAGGTGTTAGGCAGGCCCTGCAAGGGAGGCTCACATGGCTCAGCTGTTTAGCCAAAGGCAGCCAGATAGGATTTTGTGATGTACTCCCCACTGCCTAGCTCCCCACGGAGGGTGACTGGGCTTCCTGCCCAGGCTGCAGCCAGAATCGTTCTTCCTGCCAGCAAGAACAGTGCAGTTGATGCCTAAGGGAATTAGGAGAACTCCTGGATGAGTATACTGGAATTTGTCCACTGCTCATCCTCGCTCTTATCCCTTCACATCTCTCTCCCTGAGCTGACATGCTTAATAGCTACTGACTTGCATGGTAGACCTATACAGAGACAATACATTTTGCTAAAAGTGTGAATAAAGACGTGATTTCAATAAAGGGCATCCTTTATATACTTTGAAATAAAGGATTTTAGTTGAATGGGTAGAAAGTGGCAAATAATTTTTTACATTAATCTATTATCTGTTAACCATTTTAATACAGCATTTTCCTTCTAATCAAGACAGATAAAATCTTTAGGCTTTATTTAATGTATATCTGTGCTGATGCTCCCGATGGACTGTTAGTCCTGAGACAGCACACAGCACTACTGTTACTTTATTGGAACAGTGTTAGCAAACATTGAACTTAATTGGTGAGCATTTACCTGGTGCCAAGGGGTTAGCTAGTGTTTGCCGAGGTTTGAGTCAGGGTTCTGGCATTGTGTTGCAGAAAGAAAAGATTCAAAGAGACAAGCAATAAACAAAGTTAATGAATAACATTTTTATTCTTGGTTCAAATCACTGTCTTCAGGTTTTTTAGTTGGTATTTTGAGGGAGAGCACTGAAATGTACTGTTGGATGTTGTTTGCAGGCTGCATATGAGTGCCAAGCACTGTTATTAAGAATAGTCATTAAAGGCAATTAAGGACAACTTTTCTTACATTATTGCCATGTGTATGCTTTCTTGCTTCACGGGTAAAATGAAATTTCAGACCCTGACATTAGTAGGATATAGCCAATTAGTAGCTAAGGTAAACATTATCTACCAGCTGTGGCTATAGTAACATATTAGAGTGAAAGTGAGTCAAGAAATGGCATGCCACTGTCTTCCTAAATCAACTATGATTGTATATAAACTTAACTGGTTGTGAAACAGGATCTGAAAATCTATATATCTATTCAAGAGAAATCAGCAAATTGGTGCTTGTTCTGCTTTGAATTTTTTTTGTAATCTCTAATTTATAGTTTTGAAACTTAAAAAAAAAAGATTACATTTCAGTTTGTCTAAAGATTTCAAGATACATTCAGTATGTAACTGCAGAGGAGCAAAACTACAGTCCTTGCTTCAGCAAACTTACATACTAGTGAGAATTATCTAAACCATTCCAAGGTTTAGCAGGCAGGAAATTGTGTACTGCTCTACATGTCAGGGCAAATTAATTACTATTCTGAACAATGCTAAATTAAGAAAGGTAGATGCTGAAAAACTAATATTATGATTTATCATATAAACTTATGTTGCTTTGCACAGTTTTGTAAATGATCATAAGGCCTGATATCTGTTCAGGATTTCTATTACTGGCTGAGAATAATGGCAAAGAGAAAAAATTTGAAGCCTTAGAGGAAATAAAACAGTTCCACTGTGAGCTAAGCCTTCTGAAGATTTTGTTTTGTTTTGTTCAGTTTGTGCTGGGGTTTTGTTTGGTTTGGTTTTCTTTCGTTTTGTTTGTGGGGATTTTTTATTTGTTTATTTGTGGTTTTTTTCGTGGAAAAACTGTGAATTTCGATGGCACAAGAGAGATTTTTTTCACTATTTTTCTCTTCCTTATTCCTAAACTCTGAACCAAAAACTATCCTGCAGCACAACACCTGAAATGAACTAATTCTGGCAGAACTATATGGGAATTCATCTTATCGAAGTACAATCGGTTGATGTTGAAGTATCAGTCTGAGACACAGGAGAACCAGAACTTTGTTCCTGGAAGTCATGAATGGTCTTCAACAAGTTTCTGAGACTGTATCTTTGTTTTACTCAGTACATATGAGTAGCTAAGATAGCTAAGTCACTAAAACATCCTTCCTTTTTCTTCAGGAAGCTGCTCTAGAGCTCACAAATTTCTTCTGTGACAGATGCCATGATGCCATGATGAGAGAGACTGGGAAGGATGGTACATGGAAGTTGCCCTTCAACATCCATCCCATTTTGTTTATATTTACAGAATTATTTTTCTATCGATATTGTAGTAAGTGGAATAAAGGTTCAGGTGCATGTTCCCTTCAGAGTAGTGGTCAGTAGGTGGTCTGTGTTGCTGCAACTTGGTTCATGAGTGTTATTCTATTTAGCTTCACAAAATCATTCCTGATTTGCATTACTCTGACTTAAATGAGAATGTAAAGTCCTCTGTGCTCTCTTTGCTGTGTTTGCTGAGACTATCATTTCTACTTTGCAGAAAAAAAATGTAGAAGGCCCAAAGGAATAGATTTTCAATTCATAATGTTTTTTGCTGATTTTTCTCTTCCTACATCTCTCTAATTTTTATCCTCCGTCTGTCTCAGGATGCTTACATAACGCACAGGACATATTGGAGGGATTTACAGTTTACTTAAAGATTAACATCTAAGCTGTTGCTTTCAAGTTTTATTAATAATGTATTATGTTTTCCATTTTATGCACTACACTTTTGTGAATCTTACTGAAAGTACATCTGGAGGAGAGAAAAAAAATATGCGAAAAGAAAATATTAAAAAGTATTTTGCAAGTGATGGTGTATATGTATATGTAAGTATTTTTATTACTAAAACCATCTTCTCAATCAGCAAGTTCTCATCTGATGTAAATCTAGCTATCTTTATCTGTACCAGAGGAAGGTTTGGGCCAAACATACGAATGACACTAAAGCAAACATGGTTTGCCACAGGTGAAATTACAGGAATTCTTCTTATTGTTGCTATCACTTCTATGCTGCACTGAACCATGAAGAAGTACCAAGAAAATAAACACATATTCCTCACATGAAATGAATAAGATTGGGCAGAAGACACAGAATTTCCAGTATTTCTACTTCAATTCTAGTAAATAACCATGGTATGTTCACTGTATGGGAACATACAGTAAAACATTTCATTTTTATTTGTCCTTAGTGTTAAATCACAAAGAGGACTGTAAAGGTACAGGGGAGGTGGGACAGATAGGGTGGGAAAAAGTCTCAAAAATCATAGGTTATAGGAAGCAGCAAAGAGCTAGAAGCCAGTAATATACCTGCTGCATGTAACTGGTGTCAAGTCACCTGGTGCATTTTTTATCATCCTTTGGCATAGCTCAGGAGTAGACTAAGAATGCAGATCTATTTATGGACAAAGCTTTAATCATGAACAAATAAGATTCAAACAATCTTTTAGGGAATTTCATTCCAGCTGCAATGCATTCCTAGAAGAAACTGAGATTCCAGATAATTAGTACATCTGTCAAAATTTAAAAAAAAAAAAAAAAGTGAATTTATAAAAACCTAACCTCAGCTTACCTGAATTTTTAGTGGCCTATTTCACTTAATAAAAACAAAAATTAAGTGCCTTTCAGCTCCTATTTGAGATAAATCATGTGTTACGCTTGTTTGATGTTGCTGAAGTACCATAATTATGACTGTGAAATTATTTTTGACACTTTAAAAATACGAATCGTCTTGTAAGAAGTGAATTTATTAGCTGTTATATACAAAGTGTGCTGAAGGGAAAAAAAAATATAGCTGTTTTTATGGATTTGTCAGGAGAAAACAGCTAACATGGAGATGATGTAGCTGTAGTTGGTCAGTAATGGAAGGAGCTTAAATATCAAGAATAATGATTTGTTTCTGTATTTGCATTTGTATAGGTTGAATGATCGTTCTTTGAATCCAGTGTGCACCTGAGCGTTGTGGAAATTGTGTTCCTTGGGTCAAACAGGGGAAGTGAGACTTCCAGTCAGGAGATACCACCTGCCTGGCACAGTCGCACTCGGTGAGGAAGCACAGTTTGGTTTGCTTTCAGCTGTTTCAGATAGCTGCTGCATCGTGCTGTGTTGCATTACTAATTGGGAAGACTCCTTTGCTAAAATGGACGGATACTTCCAGTTCTTGAACCTGGTGCTTCGGACTGCACTCCTGTCTTGTAAAACTCTTATAGCAAATTCTATAGATGAAGCATCAAGGATTCAATTAATGTTCTTCACAGTAAACCTGACACTGTGCTAATCAAGCCTGCATGTTTAGTAGTATTTTGGATTTGAAGTTATCTAAATTAGATATCTTTAGCTTATGATCAGGGTTGAACTGAAATACAAGAAATAATATTCAAATGTACTTTTTGCTCTTTTCATTATTATTGCCATTATCCTCCCTTCCTAATTATGTTAACTTACATTAGTTGACTTCAGGCCCCTATTTCACATTTCACACAGCGTGGAAAGATACCTGTTCAAAATTGCTTGCAGTCTAGAGACAGAGCAAGAAAAAACCACAACTGATTTTAACATCAGTAAGGAGCATGGACCAAAAAGGGACAGGTATATAGAGCAAAATAGTTTGTGCTGACGACCATTTAAAAGAATATATACGTTTCAAGGTTGTTAACTTTGGATTAATTCTCATCTGGTCCAAGGGACTAAATAATTTTTTTTTGTTTTTGTATCTAGAGTCCATTAGGTGCACTCCTGAAGCACAGCTCCCAGTTCCTCTTAATCCGAAAGGAATCCAGTTTATGCACTCCGAAAGAATTATAGCAAGGAGATGAAAATCAAAATGCTAATTTTGTGTGCATTTAGGAAAGAGAAGAACAAAGAATGAAATTCCTTAAATCAGTTCCACTAGAACTCTGTGACCAGGATTTAAATTAATCTAAGATGATTTAATATAAATAGAAAGATTAAAAAAAAAAAAAAGGCATAATTATTTAGAAGCATGGTGAATATACTGAAACATCCACCCACTGCCACCCCCTCGCTCCTAGATATCAAGTTAAGGAATGGGAAAATTGTTTTGCATCATTTGAAGGTACACAATCAGTCCTCCTAGTTCCACTTTTGCTGAACAGAACTGTAGGCTGTTGAAAAAAGAAGCATTTCTGAAGATGATTCCAGTGTGTATGTTTCGTGTTTTGTTAAAAACTTGAATTATGATGAAAGATCATAATTCCTGGTATTAATTTTGTTTTCTTATATGCTGATGCTCCTGTTCACTATCATGCTTTGAAAAATCTGAACAGATAGACAGATATTTTCAGTATTTTTTTTGGATATGCTAAGTTTAAGTATTTTGCTGTGAACAGATTCTGCTCCACAAAATTCGATGGCACTGCACTTGTTAAGAAGTTTACCACAGTTTTAATATTCAATTTCTGTAAAGATTTTCTCCCCAGTATGACTGACAAAGTTTTCATATGTAAGAAAAAAACCCTCAAAATTTCAAGTATCTAAGACTGACAAAAGTGTTGTGAATCTAGTGAGAAAAGAACAAGAGTTGAGAAAAGTGTAAATTCCCCTGACACTATGGAGTGTCTCCTGGTTCTGCCAACTCTAGCAACAACACATCTGAAATATTTTATGAAACCTTATCCAAAGCAGAAAATAGTCCCTCCTGAATCCAACAACCTTGTATATTTTTAACTTTTAAGATAAGCGAAGTATCAAAAGAATGTAATTGTCAGGTAGGTACATTTATTCCTACAAGCATAATGAATTATTGGTACATTTTGATTGGATTACAAATTTTGGCTAACTACTAGTCAAGAACTGAAATATTGTGAGCCTTTCTCTTCAGGCAGAATCCACTGCTCAGCTGAGGACAGGAGGAAGGTAAGGTGTAAAGGAAGGAAGGAAGGAATTAAATTCACTTTCAGGAGTACAATCTATCTGATGGGAACTGTCAGAAACTCCATTTCTCAAATAAAGTGAGTTCTATGTGTCTGAAGTACATCTTGAAATATACATTTACATAAACACTCTCACTTGTTGACAATTAAGGGAATGACCTCTAAAATAACAGTCCAATATCACTGGCACTGTATTTAAACAAGAGAAGAAAAGCAGTGAAGGTGCTCTTTCCTTTTAACTTTGAGCTATCTCAGAAGGTGGACTCAGTTTTCCTAATCTAAACTGATATTGTGATACCTTTATTCTACATCAATCAAACTTCTTGTAAAACCCATGACTACAGAAATTCTGAAGTGAGTAATAAAAGATGTACAATATCTAGTAAATCCTCTGGTTCTTAGCAATGCTTTAAGCTCTGTCTATTGTAAAAATAAATATCTAAATCAGAATATACACACCATCTATAATACATCAAAAGTAAACGAAATGAACTCTTATCTACATTTCTGAGTGGGACTGTCAAATAATCCTTGCTTCAAAAAGGAAAAGGAAACAAGAATCTGGTCCATAAATCTTAGGCAATCTGAAAAGGATGGCAGTATAACAAAACCTATAAACACAGAAAGCGACTACCAGCAAATTGTATATCCAGAGCCATTCCCTTCCTGCACTCTTAGGATAGCACAGTTCTCAAGGCAAGTGACCTTCCACAGCAAGTCTGTTTGTGAATTTAGACAAAGACTTGGGGTCAGCCTTTGTAAAAGGTTGCAATATTTGTTCTGCACTGTTCTCAGAGGAATCTTGGTCATTGAAGTTGTGGACATTCACTCTATATAGGACAAAATTATCTCATGTGTAACTTCACTGAAGTTAGTGAAAACCAGATAAAGAGTTATCCTTAGTGAGAAATAGCCAATCAATTTCCAGACAAAATCTATACTTAGAAAAAGCAATAGCTAGAAGTGTCTCTCAGTGAGTATAACACATCACACAGATGCTGCAATTGCATACTGAAAATTAAGATCCCAAACACTCAGATGAAATGCAAATATCTCAGGCGTGAAAATATATGTTCTGCTGCCTTTCTCTGCCTCCGTATCATGTGAGTTCCAAGTGGGTTTCCTACCTAGCTAAAAAAGAAAACTGAAACCTTCTAGTTAGTCCACTAGAAATGAACTATAGAGTAAGCATAATGAGTGATTTAAAAAAAAATCTCAACTGATTTGACTCTCCCCTTGGAGTACTATTTGCTTTGGTTTCCCCGTCCTCTTAAACTATGTATATTGACAGGTTCCTATGGATTACCTTTGATTTACAGCAGTGTAAGTGGGAGGAGATCTCTCCTCCAATGGGGTACTGTCTTACATTTCTTCTATGCACATGCATCATCAGCCTAGGCCTACTAATGACTACTGGGTCTGGGGATCAGTAAATTAAAAATTCTCTAATGAGGCTTTCATAAGGTACAGTGTAATGGCTCCAAAGGAGACAACACGGCCTACTGGGTCATTGATTTGTTAGCTACAAATTCTCTTTGTGTTCCATAACATTAATCAGCTTTAATGGCTCCAATGGAGGCATATTAATTAATTGCAGCTCCATTAATAACTCCCTGATTATGTATTTACCTGACCTAGACTGCATTGCACATTTTAGAAACTCTTTAATTATGTTTTCCACAATAGTGGCTCCAAGGGAGATTATAAATCGTACATTGTAGGTACTTTAGTTTCCAAACATTATTCCAAAAGTTATTTGACTAACATTAGGCTAATTTTAAGACAGATACACGGAAATCTTTTAAAGTTCATTTCATCAGTATAAATTAAATCCATATGGACAGACAGTGAGAACTGAGGGTAAACAACCTAGATGCTTTGTAGCCTCAGTTTGTGGAACTCCCATTTGTTTAGACAAAACAAACTGCATCCTGATACAGAAAATAACTATAATAACGTTCAAAAAACCATTGAACTGTGCAGGCCAGTTCTTCAGTGGAGAAGGCTGAGGTCACATACGGTTGGGAGATGCAGGCATTGCACACAGAGCTACTACAAAATGTATAGAAGCTTTACTAGGGAGACCAGCATTTATTTGTGAATGGACTCTCAGAGGAAGCTGTCTCATTTGATTTGTCCCTCTTCATGGTCATTCTTTAACAGAAGGAAAGTCAAAGAATGGCAAGCATCTTGAAGTGTATTACTTCAAGGCTTAGGACATTACTGATGATTATATGGATCTACTTCTTACATTTACTAGCACCATTTCAATTGGCTACATTTGTGCTTGCAAAATTCTGAGATGATTCAAAATTTATTCCTTTAAGTTTATGGCTAAGTTCTTACATTTCTGTTTTTGCAGAGTTTACTTCTCATTATTCTCCCTGAATTTATCATCACTGTTAACATTGGGTGCCTTTTTCCTTCATTTCTATCCAATTCCCACATGTAAAGCAATAAAGGAAATTTTGATATTTAACCAGTTAAGATAAGTGGAGACTAGATTTTTAAAATAAATTTTGATAATGATTTTAGTCTTGGAAGTTTGTAGGTTTAATTATTGTTCCTGGACTCTCTGTTTCACTCAAAGTACCTTTTAGGACACTAAAGGAGTATTCCTTTTTTTTTTCTTTTAGCAGACAAGGCACATTTTGAGCTCAATTCATGTCACAATGGGGATAGAATATGAATTTCAGCATTATGCAATACAATATGAATAAAACTTCAATTTATCCAAGAATGACCTTCACAAACTAATCTCATAACTCTCTTTATTAATACAAGTGAGTTTATAAACAAAAAGAATTCACATTTCATCTACCTGGACTTTAGTATAACATATTTTGTGATGGCATATGGAAGATCAAATAGAGAAAAATAGAGATGGGGTACGTGAAAATTACAGAGTGACTGCACATTAGGAAAGGTAATGGGCAAGGCTGATGGAAAAGATATGATACTGGAAGATGATTACTTGTGAAATTCCAGAATCTCAAAATCGACCTCATTTAATGTTTTAAGTAGATACAAACAACAACAAAAAAGTGTAAGTGGCTAAGTTGAGAACAGCATGCAACTGAGACATCATCAGTGCAAAAATTCTAAGATTAGCATTTAGAAAGCAACAGGTCACTTGAACTTGGGACTGGAACAATAACAACAGTTTAATGTTCAGTCGTAAAAAATGTAGAGATAAAAATGATACAAGTACTTTGAAACTAATAAAATATAAGCATGGCTATAAACTGCTAAGTAACACATGCATACATAAGAAATAAAATCAAGGCATCATGTGAGCAAAACAATCCACAAATACGTTTTTTAGTTAAAATTAGAAGCTTCTAACTCTCACTGAAATTAAATTAAAACAAAACCTTTCTGTTTGAGGCAAGGAAATCTAACTTGGATTTATCATAACACCTTTGGGAGGGAAGAGACAATGAAGTGCACACATTTGTCACTTGTTTTGCTTGATGGTGCAGAAGGACCTTTTCCATCTCATGTTTCTATTGTTTCTCACTTGTGGTTTTGTGTGAAACAGCTACTTGTCAGTTAAATTCTCACATCTATCAGGCATTAGAGTCACTGAGTGACTGCTTTATCTGTTCTTCATGAGAGGGAGGCAAAGCTAGGTGTCTTCAAACATCCTGCAGCCCATATGGCACTAATATCTCCCTCAGTGGCATCACGATGCTAATTGGACAGTAACAGAAGAAATAATTCAGCATCATCATGAAGTCTTCAGGATCTTGTCTTTTTTTTGTTAAACAGACATGAGCCATGACTACAGAGATGAACAGATGTAAACATTCATCTGCGTACATCTTTCAGGAACCATGGCTTTTTGTCTCTCGGCAACACAGGATTTCTGAGAAATAGTAGCTATTTTTGACAAACGGTGCCATGCACTTCAGTAATCAACACAAAGCATGACTTTTGGCAGGAACGTCAAAAAATTTATCACAAACATTTCATTCACCTTGTAGTTTCAGAAAAGCATATGTTGTGCTCAGGCAACAGGTTAGAGCTTTTTGTTCTTTTTGGTTTTCTAATGCCGCTTTTGTATGGAGTGGATATTTTTTATTAAAAAGAGAGTAAAAAGGATGAACAGATGCTGAATGAATGGATTTATACCAGGTTTTTATCAACGTTATTGAGATCAGTGTACGTACCTTGTAAGAACAACAGATTATTTAAATATAAATATAAACTGAGCATTTTACTATTATAAGCTGAAAACTAAGGCTATACTATAGAAAAGGTTACCAAATACAGCAAATGAATGAGTAGAATGTGAAGAATGCCCTACAGATAGCAAAAATATGAGCTTGCTCTTGATCTTGTAAAAATATTTATTTATGATAATTTATGTGGACAGAAGATCTTCTCTATATTTTTAATTCCAACAGAAACGAATGATGTATCTCTTTCTATATATCAGAGTGCTGTAATAGCAACCTTATCTGATATTTACTTTTTTGGAAACAGGCTTACTGAGTAGTGCCATGGGCAATGCAGATCATGTTTGCCACTTATATTCTTTTGTCTGCATTTTCTAAAAGGGCAAAATGTAAAAGTAAGGTTAAGGTAATTGTTAGTTTATCAAACTAAAGGCCATTATATATTGTGTGCACCTGAATCTGCTTCTCCACGGCTAGTTAAAACAGTGAAGAGGAAGTGACAAAATGTGTGAAAAAGATAGTTCAAAACCAGGAGAAATTTTAATAGTCATCCTGGCAGACTGGATTGCACGAAAACATATAAAAGCAGTTCTGATTCAAGGTTCAGCAGTGAAGTAAGATCTCAGTAAAGCAGAATTATATTGTAATCCAAGAAAAAATGAAAGCTTTTAACACAAGGATGGTTAAAAAGAGGACTTCTAATGAAATAGCTAGAATTTGATCAATACAAGAAGTCAGAAGTAGAAAGATTTGAACCGGGAATGAATTAAAGTGAAGAAAATGTCATTTATGAGGCAGAGAAATTAATTGTTTAGGAGTCCTTTGCAGAGGTATAACATGAAAACTAAATTTACCTCAACTGCACTCAGTTCAACTCATATATTTCTATTTCCAGAGCCTGTCAAAATAATAGCAGAGACCCAGGTAACCTGAATGATCAAAAATATGTCAATCTGGTGCTGTGGCCCAGAAGTTCAAAACACAAAGCTGATAGGAACACCAAATAATTTGTACTGAACCTGGTTGTTTTGAGCCAGTCTTTAAAAGGTCATAATAGTCTCAAGGTCACAAAAGTTAGGGTCATGGTCATTCTTGGCAATTTCAAAAGAATAAGAAACTGAAGGGTCTTTTAAAATTCTCAAGTGAGTTGACTTGTTTCCTGAGAATCATCCTGCTGTCAAGATCTGCTACCTATACTCTTGGCATACATCAATAGGAGGAGAGCTGAGTATGTGCCGTGTCACTGTGAGTAGTCACCAGCTCCAGGAAGATAGAATACATTTTGTGGAAGTAATCCACATCTTCTATGAGGAAAATACCTTTCCCTAGCAAGTCAGGTTAAAATAAAGGCAAAAATATATCAAGAGGGTAAAAATGAAATGGTCTGTGGACTGAAAACGCCAAGTTTTTCAAACATAAATATGCTCTCTCTTAGCACAGCACTGGTCTGGGGCCCCCAAAAACAGCATGGCCAAAAGAAATCACTCATGAAAGCTCTTCAAGGTTGGGCAGTAAGATATACTGTCTCTCATGTACTCTCTAAACATTTCTTGTCCCTCTGACAGTCTCAGTTTTATGCTTGTTTTTGACATCACAAGGGATAAAATTCTCTTCCTACTCTTTTTGGCAGGGATGAGAAATGAAGGAACGAAGAAGGAAAACAGTGGTGGAGACACAAGGGTCTGACAGAGAGACTGAATCATAAAAGCCTAAAATCATTTAGGTTGGAAAAGACCTTTAAGATCGTCAAGTCCAATCATTAATCCAGCACTGCCAATGCTTAACAACTCTTTCCATGAAGAATTTCTTCCTAATGTCCAATTTAAACTTCCCCTGCTGTAACTGGAAGCCACTTGCTTGCATAGACACACTAGCATTTTGTTGCACTGATGTGCTAATCACCATGGAGAAGGTGCCAGTGGCTACTGAAGAGGCGCACCAGGATCAGTCCTGGTTCTCTGGGCTACCTGCATCTGGGCTCTCAGCTCGGCTACCACCATGTAACTAGAAGGTGTCTTTGTTCATTCTCCTTATTCCTTCGGCAAAATGTGTATTTCTTTGCCTCAAATATGTCCTGTTTGGTTTTCATTATTTGTAAATCTTATCAAGGTTTTCTTTCCTTTACAGGTCATCCCAAATATCTGTAAAAGCATGTTGGGAGAGAGATACCTGCGCTCCTGGGCCTCTTAGCTCAGTTGTCTCCTAAAGAGTTACTTTTCCTATTGTTGTTTCTTTACCAGCGACATACTGAAAGGCAGTCTTGTCAACTTTTATTCTGCCATATATCTTGGGTAGTCTTCTGTATTTCCTTCATTTCCAGCTGCATGGTGACAAATAGCTTAATTTTGTCCTTCCTAAAGTCAGTCTCCGACATTTCCTGCCATCAATTACCAGCAGTGGGAGGAAAATACACAAACAACTCGAAGCGAGCAGGAAAAAAACCACAAAACTTTGTGTAGAAACTGTCTTTTGAAAAACTTAAAAATAATAACAGTAATAACAATGAAGAGTACAATGAGTTCAGCTCTGCTTTAATTCTCTTCTTGTCATTTTACCAATTTTTATCTCTTTTCCTATATGCTTGTGTTGTAGTTTCATCTCATTGTTTTTTTGCCTATTCAACCTCTTTTATGGCCTATTGAAAAAGTCAGCTGAAATATTTCCTAATTAGTACAGTAATGACCTAGGCAAGTGCTAAAGTATACCTTAGGATGGCTTCATAATTGATACAAAACTGTCATCACACATCATGCTTATTGTTTTCTCCTGCTGTAAGGATTTGTACTTTAGATAATTTCCATTTTCACATCAAACCTCAGAAGCCTTTTGGGGACAAACTGTCCTTAGCTTACATCAATTCAAATTATGATGCCTTTCATCCACTCTTAGAATCAAACTTCAAAAAAACCCACAGTCAGAAAAGCAGATAGATAATTTTATCTATATGCCGTAAAAATGAAATAAAAGTCCCTCTTTAGCAATCCTAGACATTAGCAGTATTTGTGTATGCTCAACATAAACAGTAGCAAAATATCAAAAGACTCAGTGGAAGAAGTAAAGCATCAAACAGTGGAATCCTATGAATTTTCTCACTGCATCAGCACTGTGCACAGACCAATGTGATGTGTTTATTCATGCAGAAAACAGACTGTCTAAGACTCCTCATTTTTTCTTTTCTCTATTTTCTTTCTGCAAAGCTGTTGTACGTTGCTGTACAACTGAAAAAAAATAGAAAATAGCTGTGGCAGACAATCTAGTACTCATATTCAAAAGGGTTAAGGAAGACAAGACAGGAATTCGCTCCTCTTGCGTTATACAGAGAAAGTTAACCATTTTTTAAGATTGCTAAGTTTTTCTAAGATTTTTAGGCCTAGAATCATGACCACCCAACCAAAGACCTGATAAATACTGGGAAATTCAGCAGGACTCTGCCTCTGGTCCATCTGTTGGAGGGTGTATATAGAAGAGCTTGACAGAAAAGTTGCATGCAGGATCCAGTTCTACACTGGAGTTCTTACTCAAACATAGACAGAATAGCATCTACAAGTTTGGGATGCCTGAAGTGTTCAGTGCTGAATTATCTCCACCACTTGCATTTGTGGACAGCATGAGCTGGCTTTGAAAGTAGACGTGATGTTCACATGCTCTCAACTTTCTGTTTCAGGCACTTATATGTATCTCTCCATATATGTCCTCACTGAATCCTGAAAGCTACATTGCACAGACAGAAAACAGACTTTTGATGTAATCAGTGATAAGAAAATGCTTTCATCATTAAATTTACCAAGATAACTCTTCAGAGAAGCTCTGTGGTCTCTTGAGCCTTGATCTGAAGATAGGTATCATTCAAAAAACAGAACAAGATTGCAGCAAATAACAAGGTTATTTACTTTCAAATGCCATATCATACTGCTGTCTTAGTCTTTGACAGTGAAATAGTAATAATGGTTTACAAGAAAATAGGAAAATTATTGACCCATTAAGGTGACAGCTGGGGGACCAAAGAAATTTCATAAGCAGAAATGCCATTTTGTTTTATTACTTCATTCATAGTTTGCTGAAGAATCTTTCCATCTGTCACTCCACTTTTCTCCAGCAGTCAGCTATCTCAGCTCATGGTGTGCTCGTTTTTCTCCAGTAGCACAGGTGAGCCATTGTTTAGTGGGATGCATGCCAAGGAAAACAAAAATTAACAAAAAAAATTATTATTGTTCATCTGCAATAGTAAGTGGATTCTGTGACTTTTCATTCTTCTTTTATTTTAATTATGATCTCCCTTGGTCACTGCATAACAGTAAGAGTTAAATTGAAATATTCACAGTCTGAAAAAGTTGGTATATGTATAGTCAGAATATGTGTGTTTACAAATAGTACACCAGTTCAGTGCACGTGCTTTGTGTCATATGATGTGATTGTACACAGCTCAACTAATGTCACTCCTGGGGTGTGAATGCAACAAGTCTATCCAAACTATACCTGCTTTATATTTTTGTAATACTTTTTTTTTTTTTTTTTTTAATTCCTCATTGCAGTCACAACCAAAACTGTCTGAAAGCTTTTATGTGAAATCTTTCTTTGATGAAATCTCTGCTTTCATCAAGGCTGCAACTTGGAAAAAAACCAAAATCTGAAAATTGAAAGCGGAGATGCAGTGATACAGGTGAAAAAAAGCATATTTGTAACGGAATAATTTCAAGGGGGTTCTGTTTTCTTGAGTTTTTCTCTTTGTATGCTTCTGGGGTTTGTTGTTATTTTCATTTCAACTGAAAGGCAAACATTTCTAGAAAACAAAAATCAGTTCCTTTCCACAGAGACAAGCTAGCTAACATAAACTGCCTTGCTCAAAGTACTGCACTAGCTTGCACCTGTATGCTTCCAAGGTATTTATGCACAAGCTCTCACAGTCATCTGCTG
Organism: Baryphthengus martii; assembly: GCA_013396935.1. NCBI lineage: Eukaryota > Metazoa > Chordata > Aves > Coraciiformes > Momotidae > Baryphthengus > Baryphthengus martii. The sequence goes on from VWZK01007371.1 coordinate 273,763, forward strand.
CATATCAGTGTTTTTTAGAGATGTGAAGTTCAAACATACAAATCAGAACTTCTAGATGATCTTAAGCACCGTAGTAGGGAAAGCTGAAAAACAGTTCAGAACAAAGCACAAGAGCTGTCGGGACAAGTTTACTTAAAGAGAAAAAAAAAAAAAGAAAAAGAGTAAAGTTTACAGAACTTGGAGACTAATTAAAAATTAAAGAAAAGGCTTTCTCCATGCTATTTTTTCTCACACTCAGCTGGTGCAGTCTGTTTCTAGCTGCTGCAGTGTTATATTGTAAACATTCGAAGCAGCGTCTCCTTTTTCAGGTATGAAGTTGTGATTGCTTTCGAGTCCACCAGTATGATAAACAGAAGAGATTTCAGGAATGTTTGAACTGCTCATTCCAGCACTGCAAGTAGATGCTATCAGAAAACAGATGACAGGATTTAGCATGTTATGTAAGGAGCAAAGAATCTGGAAGGGTTTACTGCAACTGAAACTCAAATTCCAAACACAGGGCTCACATTTCAGGACATGTCTTCTGCAGCTCACCAGCACAAATATTAGTCTTAATCTGGGCTGGCAAAAGCTGATATAGCCATTTTTAATTAAAAATAAATAAATCAGCAAACCAAGCAAATGGAGTAATTGGCTGTCAGCCAAACACCAGGAACTACAGGGGACAAACCCAAGCTATTCTAAAAATGCAGTGTACAAATATGCACGTGTATAAACACCATAAATTGATAACTTTGTGTGAAGTTTTCTTTTCTTGAGTTAATTTATTCCATTGACTGTGCTGTAATACGGTTTTACAGTTCACCTAAGTAGTTATCTAGAAAAAAAAAAAAAAATTATAATTGGAGAGAGTTGCCAAAGAGCAAAATGAGTTGTCCAGCAGCAAGGGGGGAGAGGTCAAGGTGAGACTGAGACTCTTGCTTCCAGTGATAGAGATGCCCAAGTTTCTTCTTGGGTGGCAGGGCAGAGCTGCAGACACCCTGCAGTGCAGGGAGGATCTCCAGACTGACCTTGCTTAGTCAACTCAGGGCTGGTTCAGGCCATAGACAAAGTGTGCAGCTGTCTGCTGCAGGTCAGATGTGGCACAAAATGTAGGGGTGGCACAAAATACAGCACAACACAAGCAGGTCACTGACTATCCACAGGAACCCCAGAGCGGCTGAGTGGAGGGTGTCTTAGTCTGCTGCGACGAGGACAAAGTAGTAAGAAAGAAATTCTGACTCCCTGCCCCTGATGCTGTTTGGATGGGTATTTTACTCAAGGTTGCAACATGCTGCACATGGGTTGCTGTCTTTCCCTAAAGCAGAGCAGTGTTCCTTCTCCCTTTGACAGAAGTGCTGTTTGTTCTAGAAGATTGCATTTTTTATTTTTATAGATTTTACAATAGAAATATATATTCTAAAGGACTTATACAGAGGAGAAAGCAGTAGTTTTAGGATAATAATACTGGCTTCAGCTCTGCAAATACAGCATACTTGTAAAGGAGATTTATTTTATTCAGCCTAATGAAATCAATGGAATCTGTGACATCAATGGAGTCTTTGCAGGACCCTGCAGAGCAGGACTGGACTCTGCTCTGAATTCAAGCCCATGTTCCTCGCATGTTGAGATGATCATTTTCCCATTTATTCAGAGGCAGTCATAGCAAATCATGAATCAAAAGCAGTTACCATAAGCAACAGATTAAGGCCTCCATGTGCCTCCATATTCTTAAAAGTTTCTGTAATCTCACGAAATTGAAATTCCTGTTACAAAAAGAGATATGGAATTTCATGCAGTTGATGAAATCTGATTATGGGAATGTGCATTTTGTACTGAATAATCAAGATTTTGTTCCCCCATTATCTTTATAAGTCCTACACTGGGACAAGGCACGCATCATGTTGCATGAAGAAGCAGGATATGTAACATTATTATTTTAAAAATACATCCCATGGGTGTGGCAAGTGAGATGGCTCTATCCTATCAGTTCAAGGATTCAGTGATATGACCAACATTTACATCTTCTTGTGTTCACTTTTTCTTCAATATATATATAAAATTCTTTATTGATGCAGCATTAGATCACAGAAATGGCTGTTCATTTTTGCCTGATAAGCCTGTGATTTATTGCAAAGTATCAAATATTTATTAATCATTTGAGCTCAGGATATGAAATAATTTTTCAAGATGTCCAGCTGAGCCCATCCAGTTAAATTTTCCCATCAATTCTAAGAGATGGTATAAACTTGGCCCTGAATGTCAATCTGTCTTCAGGAACAGTTTTAATTTCAGTCTCAACCTCTGCATCAGTGCTTAGACAGTGAGTTATGAATTTTCAGTCTCTTAGCAGGACAAGTCCTTCACAAGTTCAATTCTGATATCAGAAGTAAGATCCAGCAAAGTTCTTTTAGTTTAATAAAATGTCTCTAATTCAAAAAAAAAAACAACCAAAACAAAAAAACCCAGATATTTCTTTCTGAGATTGACCTCTTATATCATGGAGGATTCACTAAGATATCACGCACGTCTGTGATTTGTAACGGCATTTTCTTTTTATTTTAGAGATACCACTTTTTTTAGAGTGGAAATAAATGTATACCTGCAGAAGGGGATCCTTACAAGCAAATTCATCTCCTTAATATTTTCCACAGGCCAAAGAAATAATAATACTGTTCTCTGAAATGATAGTTTTAATACTAAGAAACATCATTAGTATCTAATTCAATGCCAGACCAATATGCTTACTGTAGAATCACAGAGACACACAGAATTGCTATGGTTGGAAAAGACCTTTAATATCCGAGAAACATAGAATTATAGAATGTCCTTGTGTTGGAAGGGACCTTAAAGAACATCTAGTTCCAGCCCCGCTGACATTGTCAGGGACATGTCCCACTACACCAGGTTGCTCAGAACCTCATCCAGCCTGGTCTTAAAAACTTCCAGGGATGAAGCCTCCACAACTTCTCTGGGCAACCTGTTCCAGTGTCTCATCACTGTCAGAGTAAAGAACTTCTTAATGTCTAATCTAAATCTACCCACTTTAGTTTAAAACTGTTGCCCCTTGTCCTATCACCACACACCCAAAAAAGTCCCTCCCCAGATTTCCTGTAGGCCCTCTTCAGGTACTGGAGGCCACTGTGAGGTCTCCCTGGAGCCTTCTCTTCTCCAGGCTGACCAGATCCAACTCCCTCAGGCTGTCCTCACAGAAGAGGTGCTGCAGCCCTCTGATCATCTTTGTGGTCCTCCTCTGGAACCTGTACAACGGATCCTTGTCCTTCTTGTGCTGGGAGCTCCACAGCTGGACAGAGGTGGGGTCTCACAAGAGCAGAGAGGCAGAATCACTTCCCTTGACCTGCTGGCCATAATTCTTTTGATGTAGCCCAGGATAGGGTTGACTTTTTGGGCTGCCGGTGCACATTGCCGGCTCACGTCCAGTGCTTCATCAGCCAGCAGCCCCAAGTGCTTCTCTGAAGGGCTGCTCTCTATTCACTCATTGCCCAGCCTGTGTTTGTGCTTGGGATTGCTCTGTCCCGGCTGCAGGTCCTTTCACTTGGCCTTGTTGAACTTCGTTGAGGTTGGCATAGGCCTACCTCTCCAGCCTGTCAAGGTCCCTCTGGATGGGATCCCTTCCCTCCAGTATGGTGACCACACCACACAGCTTGATGTTGTCAGTAAACTTGCTGAGGGTGCACTCAATTCCACTGTTCGTGTTGACAACAAAAATGTTAAACAGCACTGGTCCAATACCAATCCCTGAGGGACTCCTCTCATCACAGGTCTCCATTTGGACATTGAGCCATTGATCGCAGTTTGGTCTTCCTCTATGAACTTCACAATGGCTGCAGAAATCCGTATCAGCTAAAGATTTTTTTCTGACAATAAATGTTCTGTATGGGCATTAGGTGGCAAAAAAAAGTTATTGATGCCTATGCCATCATCACCTACTGAAATGCAATTGTTGATAAACACTATGTCATTCTTCCAGAAAAGAGACTACAATATTTCCAAATAATCCCTGGCCTGTGTGAGCAAATTTCTTCAGTAACAGTGAGCTGATGGTCAGCATTTTGAAGCAGCTCGGGCACAATGCAAGAGCACACCGTCAGTTCAGGAATTTCTTAGCTAAGTTCTGCCAGGGGTATGGACCTTACGCAATGAGCAAGCAGGGACTTGTCGTCGCGTTTCCTTCCGCCACTTAATGTTACACTCCAGATAGCTGCTCCCTTTGCTCTTTTATCAGTTGTAGTTTCTAGTTCTAAAACCCAGATGAATTTCTCTAGATAAAGCAAGCCAAAAAGCCTCTCTTCTAAATCTGAAGTATAACTTAGGGTATCTTTTACATCACACTCTCGGCAACTGCACTCTCTCTCTACCTGTCTGTACAAGAAGAGCTTGGAAACATTTTAGCAGGTGTACTTCTTCCCAAGCCCCCCTCTTATAAAATCTGATTGACACAGGCAGCGTTACACTGTGAACACCTACATTAGTAAACAAATAAGAGCTGCTTCAGTTTCTTGTAATGACTGCCTCCTTCTGATCACATGAACAGAAGTAAATGCTCACAAACCTCTGTAAAAGTTTTTGATCCACGCCTGAAAACACATGGCCTGTTTTGGTACCAGAAGCCAATAATTATATACCGGGTTAGACTGGTGTTCAAGTGTGGAACTGAAAGGTTGTTCCTGTCTCTCACGTGGCTGTGGAGTTTTCAGGGCTTTACACTGGCTCAGAAGCCTGTAAAGGGGACAACTCCCAGTTCTCATATGCTTTATGTTTTGGGGTTTAAGAAGGATAAAGGATTATCTAATTTGAAAGAATTATTCTTTATGACTTTTATGGTTTTTTGGATTTAAGAGATTTATCAAGTAATTGTCTCTCCCAGACTCTGTGGGATTTTTTTTCCTGCATAGAGATTCTTCAATACACTTCAATATTTTATTGTATAAGTTATTTGTATTCCAGGTAAGTCTGTTTTATTTTCCTGAACAACTATGTAGCTACTCAAAATTTAGTATGTACTTTTTGTGTTTGTATCTACATCAATAATCATTTTAATAGATACTCTGATAACATTATACCACCTGATAAACTAACAAAACAGAAAATTTGGTAGTATCAAATACTATTTACAGCTAACATGCTTGCAATATATGCAAGACATTGCTCTTTAGAGAAAAATATAAACCTCCATTCTCTTCCTAAGTTTCTGATACATGCAGACAGAAAAAGGCAAAAATAGGAGATTTTTGCTGTAATGGTTTATTCTCGTTGTAATGTTTTTCAGTTACTAGGCTGCTTGTAAGGCAGCACGTTTCAGACTGACACTAGTCCTGATTGTACAGAAGGAATAAAAAGCTGTGAAAACAAAAAAAAACCCAAAAGGCTTCTGTGGTTCATCATGCTCTGATCACAGGGATGGACTAGATGGTCTCCAGAGGTGCCTTTCATTCTCAGTGGTTCTGTGACTGTGATTCTGAAGATCTAAAACTCAGGGTATGCAAGTAATTTTTCTAATGAAATTTTTTTTTTTCCTGTAGAAAGAACTGTGATTCTGTATTTCATTACAGCTGAAAATTAATTTTCCTATTTAGAGTTTATTGCTTATTATACTTGCAATAGAAAATTTGAATTCAAAGGTTTGTTTAAGAAAAGGAGGACAAAAATACAGAGGGTAAGAAAGTTTGCATCTGTGCCATTTACCAGTGCTACAATAATCCAGATCTAACTCTCCCTTGGAATTAGCACACCCTTAGCATGATCTTCATTTGAACGCGGAGTGATGGTAATCGTGATTTACATCTGACAGCTGGGATTATCCCCAAGGAGCTAGGTTTGGAATCAGTATCTCGAAAGGATTGATGATGACTAAATCAATGGAATTAAATTTAAACGGGAAAAAACCCCAATGTTTTACTAGTGACCATTTAATATGGAAAGAAAGCAGCATTGAAACTCTCACCCTTTCTTTGTCATGCAATTACACTTTTGACAGACTCTTGGTTCCAGTTGCTTTTTAAGACTCCAACAAAAATAGCATGCAGCCAGACCAGGATATTTTTGTCAGCCTTTAAAAACTCATTCAGCTCCGTTGTAGGATTAACTATGTTTTCATGAATAACAAGGAAGTCTTGAACTAGCAAAGGACTTAAAAATCAATTTAATCCTTCATTAAAACACAGCCTCCTCATGTTTTTCTAACAAGCAGAGAATGTCAGACGATTGACAGCATGTGACCAAACCAAGCTGAAAAGTATTTTTCTCATTAACTTTTTAATTTTGTCCATAAACTAAATGTCTAACACGTGGAACAAAAGGATTTTCTAATCACGAGTATTTTTACATTTATGAGACAACATTGGCTTTGCTGAGATCAGATTGTGAAACTATGGAGACAGATCTTAATGTAGTATTTCTGTAGTTCCTCTCCAATCAGAAAAGTACCATAGATATAAACCTAAGAATGATCTGTTGAAACACAAGGACAGGGGGATAAATCAATGTGCTGTTAACTTTATCTTTGTCTTTTTCAATTTTAAAATACTACCAAAATACACTCCCACACATTGAAACATTATTCATTAGAATGATGCACAACAAATGAATGATGCACAGACATAACAGCAAGTAGGGTTATTCAATAAAGACCTCTGATTTTCTTTTTCCCTAAACTCATATTTTACCAGATTCACATGAATTCACATGGAAAGAATGCTCCATGTATTTTTTCAAAATATCAATTATATTTTGCTATTTGTAGAAGAAAAAATACTAACACCAGGGCACTAATAAAACTCGCTGTGGACAGATTGTGTTTAAAAAGCCTTGATAAAGTAATGAATTTCAGTCAACTATTTCATCAATAGTTGACTGAAGATGGAAGGTAGAACCGTGAATATGTTAGGAGGTATGGCTGTAATTGTCTTCAACAGAAGTTAGTAAAGCTGAGAGTCAGGTGGTATACTAGATTTCACTGTGGACATAAGTGTGTATGCTTTTTTACTGTAATATTGTTCCTGAAGGACCCACCTTGGAAACTGCTCCACCCACTGCCATGCTGTAAGGGGGAAAAAAATAATTAAAAAAAAAAAAATTAGAAAATATCAGTCTTTGGATTTAATAAGATCAGACTATGCAATTATGCAATCTGGGAGCAAGCTCCTGAACCTCATTAGCTCCGATAGCTCCAGTAGAAGGTATTTACAGGTGCTCTGAGGAAGTAAAAGGAAAAATGAAGAAACCCAACTATGTTATGCAAAGAAACACCTGTGGTTTTTAGAAAGCAATAATTTTGAACTGAGAAATCCAGATCTAAAAGTTCAGAAACCACTTGAGAGACTACCTAAATAATAAAAAAGAAGTAGTGTAAGGTGGAATGCATCTCATCCAACTGCAGCTGTCTAAAATTTAGACAGGCTTAACTACTGATCTAGGCTATAATACACTAAGAGATAAACACCTTCAGAGTCACTAAGTTACAAAATTATAGACGTAGTATCAGATAGAATGGATTCCTTCTTACGGTGCCTGTTGGCAAATCATAAACATCAAGCTTACACTGGACACCAGTCACAAGTCAACATTTCTATCCAGTGTTGGATTTCATCTATGCAACAAGATTCCCAGAGAATCAAGTAGGTTACCACAGTGCTAAGATAATTTACACAGTGGAATGATGTTGACATTGAGAACTGCTGTTACCAGATGAATCTAACTACACACACATCAACATAAAGGAAATTTATCTTCCTAGTAGCAATATCAAAACTCACAAACTGAATACGTTGATTGTCCCAATCATACAAGACATAAGGCTGCAAGACTCTGTTAGCCTATAAAGAGACATAGCTTGTATTATTATGAATACTTCTAGTAAGGGTATAATGTAGTTATGTATATTGGTAGTCCTGTGAAACAGAAGTCTTTTTCTTAGAAAAGGAATTTGGAAAAAAAGTTAGTTTTGCTTAAATTGCCTTAGAGACTTCCAATGCCAATTATTTCCAATTAAGTTAAAAGGAAAAATATAATCTGCTTGATCATACAATTTCATAAAATTTAATCTCTTATTGTCATCGCTTTTTAAAAAATAGTAATCTGAATTGTTCAGGAATAAAAAAGTCCATTTACATTCAAACTCTATGTATTTTTTTATAACTTCCATAAAAATATAATTCAGCAATTTTCAGAACAAAGACTCATTAAAGTTTTTTTAAAACATTGCAATTTCTGCAGTGTTGGCAAAACAGCTGGCACTCAGCTGATTTTACCTAACTAAATCAAATACGTTAGGGGCAGGTGCAGCTCTGACTTGTTATGGGTGTGATAGAGGAGGTTTTCTCCACAAAGGCAGCTGATCCAAAATCAAATGTTTCAAAGTCAGTTGAAGACCCCGAAGAAAAACCCTTACAGAAGACATAGAACTTTCAATAGTAATCAGCTGGATTGAATGGATATGAAATGGATCAGATACCTTTCTATCTATGCAATAGAAAAGCTCAGTGAAGGTAATTGCTCAAATTGAAGGACGTGATGTGTTTTTTTTCTGGTATACTGCAAGTATATTTACCTCACCTTTATACTGGCATTCAGAATTTCCAATATTACTAGAAGAAAAATAACGGTGATTTTTTTGTATTGGACACAATTACAAAGCTTGCACCAACACGCCCTCCACACAAAACTACAGGGATAAATAACATGGCAGGTGAAAGGTATCCCAAAAGCCACGAGCAACAGCAAAAGGCTGTGTAATGAAATCTGTCCACACCATTGCTGAGTGTCAAAGAAAGGTGCTCCACAGAGAAGTCCTGCAAGTGGGAAGACTCTCTCATGAAAGCTGTTGCAGACAGGGCTTGTAGCCAGCAGAGCAGTGTAAAACTTCCCTCACCACAGGGGACTTAGCCCTGCTCATCGGACCCTTGTGGTGCCAGAACTGCTAGTTAGGGTCAGACAAGAGTAGATGAAGGAGGAAATGAAAATATAGGTAGAAAGAACAAGAACCCTGTGAGCTGAGCTGCAGTATGTTAGTGGAGGGTAAAACAGGGGTGAAACATGCCATCTTCTGAATTCAAGAGAGGAATCAGAGAGAAAGGGGCTGTAGAAAGGAAAGGTAGGGATGCATGCATCACTGTGAAACATGAGAGACCACTTCATTTTTCTAGCTATATCTACAGCATTTCAAGCAATTTTAATTTCTCAAAAGGGAAATAAAATAAATCTGTTATTAAATTTATATGAGAACCTAACAAGCTAGCAAAACACCCCCCAGTGATTTACATGAGGCGCTCTTATTATCCATGGATCACTGACATGATAGAGTGTAATGACATCTGAAAGAGTATTCAGAGACCACTATTTTGTGTCAATGAGCGCTTAAGAAGCCCTTAGCTTTTTGGAGCCACAGTTTATTATGTCAGTCTGTGGAGAAACAGACACTAAAGGCAGCAATATCTCCATATGATGAAGCCAACTGGCATCCTAACAGCATGCCTGCTCATATTGTACTTGGAAGGGGTTTTTACTCATGGCTAGCTCTGTGTGAAATAGTTCTGTTTTTCATGATATTGCTATGTGTCCATCTTCTGGAATATTAATATATGAGTTCGAATTTAATCAGCTCTGCACGTAGAACCACTAAGTTTTTAATTCAGACCTCAAAAATAGACATAACTGCAGTGTAAGAATGTAAGCATTAATGACTGCTACTTTGAGCTTCAAAATTACTGTGAATTGTCCAGCATTTTTAAACTGTCATTTTCACTGGAGTTAGGTTCACTTACTCTCCTTTAATTTGTAAGAGGAGGTGCTAGCCTCACTTACTATCTTGTCAGATTTGCAAGAAACCACCTTCAGGCTTTGCTGATGGAACCACTTGTAGTGCTAAAAATCTCTTTGAAATAATCTGCAGTCTTTTCTCTACTACCTTTCTAATCCTTTCCTAGAAATTGTCCTTTGACATAATGCCAGAAAATTTGCCTTTATTCAGGCCAGGGATATGACCGATATTACCAAGTGGGCAACGCATTCGCTGTATTTCCTTATTTTCCCCTACGCCAAATTGTTGTCCCACTTGATTTTCTAAAGTTTTAAGCACTATCAGGGAAGGAATTTTGATTTGCTCTGTGTTTGTACAACAGCTAGTGCTGTGAAATATACTGCTTCCTGACCATGGTTGTTAAGTAATACACTGTATATCATCACAATAATAAAATCTGTCTCACTGAAAGGGCTGTTGATTCAAACATCTCTGTTGCCCTGACACTGTCAAATCCTGCCTCCAGAATTCTGGCCTGAGATGTCAGATGTATAGCAGTTGTTCCCTTCCAGCCAGCAAAACAGTCCTGGTATGCTGCTTATTTTCATCTATATCCTTTCAGAGTCTTAAATAACAGAAGACAACATCTAAAATTATTGCTGTTCCCTACAGGTGTTGATTCAAAGCCTTTGGGGGCAAATCCTTTCCATTGATTTAGGAGGTCTGGAATAAACCCCAATATCTAGGGAGTGTAGAGCTATTATGCCTGTAAGATATATCTCTAGAAATCATTGTCATTCTTTTCTTAGTATCTGGCTTCATAGCAGTATATTACAGACATGCAACTGCCATATACTTAATTCATCTGATAATCATTACTGAAGCATGTCAAAGGACAGTTATGAAACATTTAAGTAATGTAAATAAGATGCTTCCTATGGTCAAAAAAAAAAAAAAAAAAAAGATGGAAGGACTAAAATATTTCAAATCAAGGGAATCGACCAGAACATAGAACCAGTCTTGTAAAAAGAGCTAAAAAGAATCAGATCCTTCAAAAGTTGGAGGGGGTTTTAGTGGGAAAATTCAGCAGTAATATTTTCATTTTAAGAAGATATAAACCATTTCTATAAGGTCAATAAAACTGATCCTGATTGTACCATTTATATTTGTCCTCTTTTATTGTTGGAACACGTCATCACTGCTCATGGTATAATAAAGAGTATCACAACCATGACACCACCATATATTGAGATGTAATTCAACCTTTTGGATTAAGAGAGGTTTTGGAGTGTTGGTAGTGATGGCAGGGATTCTTTTGTTCTTGAAATACTTCATGTGTTCTGTCAGACAATCTCAACTGAAATCTTTACCCTTAATGGATCATGAACTGGGAATTTCAATCTGTAACAGAAGCTGTACTGTGAAATTCTGTTTTATATTGTGATACGTGACTTCTCTCTTTATCATCTATCTCCTTCCAAGATTCCTCATGCCTGCACTCTCTCGTGCACACACATCTGATATCCACATCCTTGACACCTCCCTGTTTTGTCAGGGAAGGTCTGTAGGACCTGCTGGTGAAAGAGATTGGATTGTACATAGAGGAAACCAAGTATTGAAGAGCAGCTCTAAGACTGGTTACAGAGGATGTCAAATAGAAGTAGCACTAATTTCACGATAATGTGACATTATTGCCACATAATTATTTTTGTAATATCATTAGCACTCATAGATGAAACCTGTGATAAGATATCGACATACTTCCTATTACAATCTGGATAGTGAAGCTGACAGTGTTGAAGGATAGATAATTTCTCAAAACATCCTGCAGGGCAGTATTTCCTAAAGCCCTAACTTGTTCAATGTCGTTATTAATTACCTATTTATTGTAGAAGGGAACACAACCATGCGAACTGTAACGTTATGAATGCTGATAGACAAACTAAAAGAATCCTTGAAGCATCACTTAAAAAAGTTTTCTGGAGATTGACCTGTAGACTTTTGAAAACGTAAATCTTAATTTTAATCAAATTTATCTAGACAAATACTTATTTAAAATACCCTGTGAATATCAGTGAAAAGTAAAAGAAGGCACAGCAAACAAGAATTTTTGCCCTTCTTTTCCTTCAGCAGTCATCAGCTTTATGGATGATTCAACTCTAAGCTTCTTTACCTGAGCGCTATGGAGATTAAAAAAAGATATATAGAGACGATATAGAGATTATACAGAGATCAGAGACGTAGGTGTCAAGGCATTAGAACTTTCGACTGTGAAACAGCTGAAACTATTCCATGGGGCAAAGTGATAAGTTAACTTGACTTTTTGAAGACTGAGTGCCTAGTCTTTGTCAAGAGCATCCACTGGCTATCACCATTTCGTTTACTATGCAACATCAAATAAAGTTGATTTGTTGAAGCATTGACAATTTTCCTCATTTGCATTAAACTGTGCTCCATCTTACACACGTTCAAGGTGTTCAGCGCTGCCTCCCTCGTGTGTATATAATGTTCAAATAATACTGGGCAAAATCTGTGTCATGAAAGCCAGCAGCCAGTGTTTATGCCAAAGAGCAAGTAGATACACCATTCTAAACATTAGCCTATTAGGCTGAAAAAGATGTAAGGTACTGCTTGTCCCTATCTCCAGTATTCATTTGCCAATAAGCTTAAATCAATATCTTCCATTGGAAATGCTTGCTAATCACTAACAAGGCAAGTGTCTTCTAGTCTAGTGAAGCACACTATTCGTCAATTAACAGAATGTGAATCACCCTGTGTCCTGACAGCTTTTTTTCTTTTTCATTACTGCTACTACCTTAGATTCCCTTTACTTCAGTTAACCTTGGGTAAAAGTCTATTAGAGGTATGAAAGAGGTGAGGTTTCCCTTCTATGTTTGGTTCTTCCGCAAAAAAAAATAGTACTGGAGAAGCATAGCAAAAAATGTGCTTGAAGAGAGAGCAATTGCAACATTTTGCATTAACATATTTTAAGCTTCTGGGTACCATCTCAGAAAGATATCAGCTGCTCAAAAGTTCAATTAATTTTTGCTTTAGGTAACAGTTCATAATTATTTTTGGAGGCTGCACACTTTACATTTGGCCAGTCCAGCTGAATTTCTCTGACATACTTTGTTGAAGAACACATGACCACAGTATTACAAAACAGAAGAGCAGCATGTGCTGTTTACAGTTATCACTTACCTCTGCAGAATAACACCCAGAAGACTAAGAACTTCTTCTGTACACATTCATAGAAGTATTAAGGTTTTTCTCTATTGTATTCTCCTAAACAAGGTCTTAACAATTCTGCTATTAAAGGACAGAAATAACCTTTCTCGGGCTCCATTTTAAACATTATTCCTTTCTTTTTTTCTTTTTTTCTTCCTAAAGTGTCTACATTAGAGATGCTCAGTATCCCATACAGCCTCATAGTGGTTATTTGCAAGATGGTGCATAAGACACTGTTTATAATTGCCCGTGTGAGGGGGTAGTTTCACTTTTTCCACTGACCCAGACACTTTCCAAATGTATCTGTAGCTTGCATTTCCTCCAGAATTTGGCTTAAACCACCACTGGTTAATTTTGGGAGATTACTTTTCTCACTGGAGGCACATAGTCTTTCAGTTTTCTGTGCTGCGCTTTCTGAGCTTATCTAATTTATTTGTTGTATAAGCTTCACAAGGTATTGTAACACTGTGGTACCTTTGAAAATACAACATCTACTGCACATTTTGGGGTCAGTTCTGCTTCCATCAAAGTGTGACCAGCAGAAGTAGCAACATAATTCTTCCCCAGTACTCGGCACTGGTGAGGCATCACCTCGAGTACTGTGTGCAGTTCCGGGCCCCACACTTCAAGAAAGATCTTGAGTGCTGGAGCAGGTCCAGAGGAGAGCGACAAGGCTGGTGAAGGGACCAAAGGGAAAGTCTTATGAGGAGAGGCTGAGGGAGCTAGGGTTGTTTAGCCTGGAGGAGACTCAGGGGAGACCTCATCACTCTCTACAACTACCTGAAGGGAAGTTGCAGTCAGATGGGGGTCGGGCTCTTCTCCCAGGCAACTAGGAACAGGATGAGAAGGCACAGCCTGAAGTTGCACCGGGGGAGGTTTAGGTTGGATATTAGGAAGCACTTCCTCTCCGAAAGGGTGATTAAACACTGGAATGGACTGCTCAGGGAAGTGGTGGAGTCGCCATGCCTGAAGGTGTTTAAGGAAAGATTGGACGTGGCACTGAATGGCATAGAATCATAGAATCATAGAATCATAGAATGTTTCAGGCTGGAAGGGACCTCCAGAGGTCATCTAGTCCAACCTCCTTACACTAGCAGGGTCATCTATACCTAGGTCAGGTTGCTTAGAGCATCATCAAGCCTGACCTTGAATGACTCCAGGGATGGGGCCTCCACCACCTCCCTGGGCAGCCCATTCCAGTGATCGATCACCCTTGTGTTAAAAAACTTTTTTCTAAAAACCAACCTAAATCTATCCTTTCCTAGATTGAACCCATTGCTTCTCATCCTATCCATACAAGCCCTTTTGAATAGACCTTCCCCTGACTTCATATAGGCCCCCTTCAGGTACTGGAAAGTCAGAATAAGGTCTCCCCGGAGTCTTCTCTTCTTCAGGCTGAACAGCCCCAACTTTCTCAGCCTGTCTTCATAGAAGAGATGCTCCATTCCCCTGATCATCTTGGTGGCCCTCCTCTGGACGTGTTCCAGTATTTAGAGAATAATCCAGTTGACCAACCACAGACATGACTTAGCTTGTTCAGCTTACCTACATACAGACATTGATTGCCATGTGTTATTCCTTATCTAGCTAAGTCCTTCAAGACCAAAGTCTATGACTTTGGTCCTCCAAGATATTTAAAGAAACTGTTGGGATAAGGAACTTTAGGTGGCGTTAAACCTGTATTGTGAGGCAACTGAGCTGAATTCTGGATGTCTGCTTGAAGACAAGCAGCTCTCTGCATTCCACCAATTGTATTAAATCTCCATTGACTATAGTAAGACCTTCACTACACCCATCTTTAGAAACTTACAGTTTGGTGTTTAAGCCTGTCAGCAGAATCTCTTTGTGGCTGTCTATTCTTATGCAGTAACTCAGTCAACTGTTTTTATCCTTTGCTTTTTTATGTCCCATCTTTAAAATTAGGATAATGCTGCTCCTTTACTTCTGAAATCTATTGTGAAAATGAAGAACAGACAAATGCTATAATGAAGTGTGTTTTATCAGAGTACCAAAGGAAACAAATAATTACTTCTTCTGTTCATGTTTTAATAGTTTTTGGTGTATGGAGAATGACATGATGCAACAAATAAAAAAACACTTTTCTTCACATGAGATGAGTAACGCAGTGACAGTACAAAGAAAATATATAATAGTTAATGATTTGGTTACAGTTTATAAAGAGAAGAGACAGACTCTGCAGGCAACCTTTCATTGTGGCATATCCTAATTCTGAGTCTTGCTTTTTCTCTCTTAGTGACATTTTAAAAGTACTTTTTTACATATTTTATATGCAGAACATTTATGGCTACATAAAACCTCCTTTGCTTCCACTTTTCCCTCTCACAAAAATCTAGGTCAATAGAATTTCATAGAATTTTATTTCATAGTCTAAATACATCCTAACATCAAAATTAAGCTGAAAGCCCAATTCAGGCGTTACAGTGTGTTGTTTTTGGTTTTGTTTTCCTAGCTTAGGCCTACCATAAACAAGTGGTAATAAAAGGAACCATATCCTACAGGACGGAGAAAGCTGAGAATATAAAACACATTATTTTTCAACAGGAAATACAATTGCTTTAGATTTTTAAGATATTGCCTCGTTTTATCAATCAAAGAAATGATGAAACATTGCAACATAAATGTCGCACTGTTTGCAATGTTGCAATGCAACATAAACGTTGCATAAACATTGCAATTTGCTTGAAGATGATCATAACCTATTTAGAAGAATATCTAAAAGTAATGATGACCTACTTGGATAAATTTGGATATGAGGAGAGACAGAGATAATTCAAGAAAAAAAGAGCAAAACTGCATGAAAATGTTTTATACCTATTTTTTTTCTACCTTCAATGCAATGAGGAAGAAATGTTCAAGATAGAGAAGTTCAAGGTAGAGAAGAAAATAAATATGCCTACATGTTTCCTGCTGAAATGCAGATCAAAAATGAACGTAACACATATTTCATCAGGGATTAAGAGCTGTCTAAAAGGCTTTTGAAGAGGTTTACAGAATATTCAAGATCAAATGACTCAGACTTGGAGGTGGGTCTTGATGGCTTCCAGATTTGGGAATGTAAATGATTGCTTTGCCTTAGATTCCTTTGGCAGTTTGTAATGTTTAAGTAAGTTTGCTACCTAATCTACATAAGGCCATTCATGGCTGATGATTTTGCTATTTGTTACCAGCTACCTACGTCCTACAGTAAAACCGCATATGTTTCTGAAAAATATGTGATGTAGTATTATGTCAGCTGCTTTTTAGAAGGTTTTATAGATTAACAGACACAAGTGCTTTTTCCTCCTGACCACTTAGAAAGTTAACAAATTCTTATTCTGCTTTCTTAAATCTCTTCTGACATTTGCTCCAAGACACGTTTACTACATGCCTGCTACCTCTGGAGTACGGTAGAACTAACAAAACTGAGAATCATAAAAAATATCCCCAGCAACTGAGCAACAAATTAAACACCATATAAAACTACACGTATAGAAATACACTTTCTTTCACAAAACTGATTGAATACTGGTTTCAATGTGTGTGATTTATAATGTGAGTATATTTTGTGTATTTGAGCACGATATTTGCCAAGATATCTCTGTCACAAAATTTAATTGAATGTCAATAGATCTCAGGAAGTCCCAAACCCACTGTTCTTTCCTCAATGCCTTAAAAACTTGAAAGGGTTAAATTAGTGTCTCTGTAGAATATTCAATGCCTGTGAGCAGTAACGAAGCTCTTGTGTAAATGCCTGTTACTAGAGGTTTCATTCAAACTTCTAACTCATTTACATGTGTATTGATAGAGTTTATGTTACAATATCTCTCTGGATTTACACTGAAAGAAACCTTATAGGGTATGGAAACTCCACTGTGGTCATGACTGGTTTATTTCCTCTACTCTTTACAGACTCACCATACTACTATTTGTCCATGACTATTCATGAACAGTATTCTCCTACAGAGGTCTGTAAGGATGTGGTTTCAGTAAATGAAGAATAATAAAATGGCTTATAATATCAATAATAAATAATCATAAGGAACAAAGACCTTTAAAATTGAATCTTGGAACAGCTATATTTCTATGTATGTTGGCTATCGACACCATGAGTTACAGAAAAAAAATGGAATTCAATCTTTCAAAATCTGAAGACTTTGAAATCCAATCTAATCTAAATTTTGTATGTCAGCCCCGTTTGAAGATTATATAAAGCTACATGGAATTAATGAGATTGAAATGACAAAAGCTAGGTGTTGTTTATACCAGATTGCTTCAATCTGAATCTACACTTTTTGGCAGAAATATAGTCTACATTATTTCTGGATCCAGTAATTACATATAGAGAAAATCCTGTGATAGTGAATGGAAGGATCTAGAAAATACTGAACTCTGAAGAAGCAGAAGAATAATTTTTACATGAGGGCTTTATATACTGGAAAGTGTGAAAATCCCCTGACTGTTGGCCTTTTCTGTAATCAGAGTCCAAAACTGAGAGTCCAGTCGTGATCTAAGATTCACAGATTGTGAAATATGACCACACCTTAAGTAGCTGAGGAGGTGACAGTGTCAAGCACAGTAACAAGTCCAGAAAACAGAGCTGAACACTGAGGAAGGCAGGCTGGTTGCAGTGAGCTATTAAAATGGTCCACAAAAACCAACAGCAGTTACAGCAAAATGTTGACAGAAGGCTGAGTTTAGTTTTATAAGATGTGTTCTTAAATATACCTGGGAAGTAACAACAGCAATAATAATAATTTTAAGTCCCCTGTGGTCTGTTTAGGCTCTTCTTGTATTTATGGGGCCCTCCTTACCTGGCTGCCACAGGTAACTTTTTTATATAAGATAGAGAGGTGTAGTATGGATGAACAGTACAACTGCAAAGCTTAGCAGGAACCAGGACAAACAGCAGTCTTAGCAACCACCTCTCAGGTGCCATAATTGCATGAGGCAGACATGTTCCTTAGGGTATATGACCTCTGAAACAAAGAAGATAAGCGTTTCTTCCTGATAAGCAAGCCTGTTCCAAATAATTTCCCTTTAGGCCAAAGTAAGTGGTGCCTTTCTCTTGTCTATGATAACCTCATGGTCAGAGCATTTCCAGACCCTGTTCTGACCACAGTCTGAGAGAGGAATCAGATCATATGTCTCCCTGAGGAGTATTTTAAAAAACAATGTATTGCCTACTTTAAGTTATTAGTTGTTCTCCAACACACTCATTTAAGTTCTTGTCCTACAGAACTGAATATTATTATAAATTCAGCATGCAGAGAAAAAAAGCAAAAGGACCCCAACTCTGTAGCAAGGGGTTTAGAATAGTCACCTACAAAGTGGGGTTCTCTATGTCCATTATTGCTTTGGATTTGGAGGAATGGCGGATTTTTAGGTAGTTTTAACTGTTATGATGATTGTTGTTGTTATTGTTTTTAAAATGAAATTACTTTTAATACAATGGACTTGCCCTTTGAAGCATATTCCTAGTGCCCAACATATATATACACATATGTCAGCAAATTGTCATACATAAACCCTAGTTCTGTACCTTGCAAGGACTGGGTTCAGACAAGTACCTCAATGTGCTCATAAGTACACTGCCTATATAAAAGTTGACCAGACCCTGAAATGCGACCTACTTCACAGAGACATTCTACCGGCTAGTTTTTTAACACTGAACACTTTCCTCCAGACTTTTTGTTTCTCCCAACAACTTGCCTGAGTTTGAAGCTCTTCATTCTGAATTTAATCATGAAGCAAAATAGAATGTCCGGATCAGTCCAGGCAATGATTTTCAGTTGTAGTAGTCCACCCACTCTGCTGTTCAATCTGGCCACTTTTCACATTTGTCTGCAGGGAGTAGTGATGTTTGAACTGAGTTTGGAATACTGAGGAAAAACTGGGGAAAAAAGTGCTTCAAATATAGTGAGTAGCAGAAAGAAGTCAGTGCAGCAGATAACAATAACCTCCACCGTTTCCTTGGTATGAGATGGCAATAAGATAAATTTCTTAAATGTTTTCTTATTTATACATGTATTTGTATATTTATTTATATCAGAGGATTAAGCTGGCTAGATAAAATGTCATGAAAAAAATGTGTTAAGTTTGAGGAAAAAAGTAACTACTTTGCATTTACTTAATGAATCAGGAATGTAAGAGCAAAGGTGTTTGTTTACAATACTGAAACACAGTTAAGAAATAGGAGAATAAAAGGTGTGAGCTTCTGTAGTTTTGAAAAGTAAGAGGAATGTCTAAATGTTGCTCATCAGTTAGAACTTTTCCTAGGATTTGTCCCATTCCACATAGACTTTAAAACTTAACAAGGGAATAGTTTGTATCTCAGAGAAAAGGCTTTCTTTGAGAAAAAAAGACTAGTCGTTGTGATAAATTCCATGTAGTTTAAAAAGGGGGTTTGGATATACCTTAACAATTTTTTGTAGTTATTAATTTCCTTAGAATTCTATCATTTTTTTTTTCTGCAGCTGGAAATCTTAACTGACTTTACAATAGCAGGGGTTAAAGTGTATCACTATTAATACTAACTGAGCACCCTCAAGCCGCAAGACTGTATTTAAATTATGGTCACTTTAGAACATCTCAGAGTGATCTTGCAGTATCAAAATCAGTATATTTATTGATTGATTGGTTGATTCCTCCATCCAGAGCGAAGTTCTTTGCATATTTCATGGACTAGGCTGTAGCCTAGACCATCCACAAATGAATGGATCTAGAAAAAAAGCTTTGTGAACTCTACTGAGAGAACTTTGTTAGGAAACATTCTCTCTGAAATAGTTTGTTCATCGTTGACATTATGAACCATAACAGTATTACTGAGGACTTGATAGACGTGTATTTCATTGCCTTCAGTTTTATTATTGCTAACCAGTTTTATGTTACTAATGTCATTTTAATCTGCCTTCCACTGGTGGCTGGATGACTGAATAGAGGCAGCTCTTTGAAAAAAGTCTTCTGCGCATGCAGAACTCGGCAGTTTCAACATTTGTTACAGATAATATTCTGAAAGTTAGGTCCAATTCCTCAGCAAAGTTAGGAGGACCAAATACTCTGAAAAACTTTCTCAAAATGCCAAATAATACCATTTTTTTTTTTTCATAATAAATATGAACTCCATAGCTCTCTTCCACAGTACTTGGAAACGTAGTCTACTGACCCAGCTATAATAAGATTCAAAATAATCTGTATTTCCAATCAGCAGCTGTACAGTTGTCTTAAGAGACTGTTAGATTTTTCCATTTGGTAACTATTAACACTCTAAAGTGCCAGGGGCTTCTGTGACAGTTGAAGAGGACAAGCGGAATAGGCTGATCATCATTAATCTCCTGGACCACTTATAATTAAGTCTGGATTGTCAGTGAACTTTGCTGGAGCATAGGAAATGATCATGAAATAGTAGAAGCACACAGCTCATTCAGCAAGTGAACGGACTGTATGCTAGATGGAAATGTATAAAAGCACTCAGATGTAAGTCTCACGGAAAAGAATTGAAATGTTTGACTTCCAAATAATTTAGCTGTGAAGTTCTTTGCTACAAGAAAGAACTGAAAACTGGAATTTGGGGGATATAGCTTCTTTATTTCTATAGTTGGATTTACAGCCTGAAACATCCAAGTTTAAGATTTCTTCTGAGTTAAGAAAAGAAGCACTGGGGAAAAATGGCTTCCCTATCTCAGATACATAATCTAAATACAGGTTAACATCTATTATTCATGGTTAGAGTCTTAGAATCATAGAATTGTTGAGGCTGGAATAGACCTCCGAGATCATCAAGTCCAGCCTATGACCCAACACGACAACACCAGCTAGACCTAGGCTAGTCTTGGATCAGAGCCAGTCCAAGTCATTTCCTACGAGTGAATGAAATTCTGAGAATGTAACATCGAAATTACCATGTTCTCAATAACGTTTTCAATCTCAATAAACGTGAAAAAATTCTAGACAAGTTATATTCTCACACTTCTTCTTACTCTAGAACAACTGACTGTGTCTTACAATGTTTTACCTTCTCCTGAAAGAGTGACTACTGCAAAGATTTTGGCAGCAGAAGTATGACTTGTGCTCACGTATCTGTGCCTTTATAGTGCCGTGCATATTTATGAGCTTAATGAATTATACCTAGCTTTGCTTTTTTCTTTTTAAAGATGTATCCTCAGCTAAACAAAAGGGCTCATTTAGCTCAAGGAGCTGACGTAAATTAATCATGATCTTGCTGCACAATCATAAATTATTTCATACTAAGATTTTTCTGTGGATCTCATAACCACATGATAAAGAGTAGCATTTATTGTCAGTTATATGTCTGGTCAATAATGAGGCAGTGACACAACTGTACTTTATTATGGAACACAGAGGTTCTGTTCCTTTTATTAAAGCATTGATTTATGAAACCATTGTGCGTATTGTCACTTTTGGGTATCTAAAACTATTCTAGAACTAAGTTGATGATTCTTAACTGAGGTAAATTTAAGTTAACTTTTTATGTGAATTAAAAATTTACTAGCACAAACTATCCCTGAGTTGTGTATCACACTTTCTTAGGAATCTTTCAGGAGCAAATCCTATATAATTCATGTATTTCTTCATATGTTAAAAAGATACATAACTGAGTAATTCTGATGCCATGTCTTTCTTGTGGTTTTCATTCTGCATAGGTTTTATAAGCAACTGAGAAATGTTGTAGGTTAAAGACATTAATTTATTCTATTTTCTTTAGCAAAGAAAATACTAAACATATTTACTACAAATTACAGAGTTAAACCAAACTGCATAACAGTAACACTCCTCTGCAAAGAGCATGGAAGTAGTGCTCTTTGAAAGCTGGAAAAACATTGGTAATCAAAAACTACACGAAAGTAATCTTAGTTTTATTACATACAAGGAATGTTTTCCCAGGAGTGCTGATGCCTGCCAGAAAATAAATAAGAAACTAGGATAAAAGAAAGAAGGAAAGATTACTTGAGTTAAACTGCTTGGCCAGGTTTTCCTTAGCTACATATACCCATGAGGAGTCAGGTTTCTTCTGTGCTCAGCTGCAATTGATAAAAAGGCAGCCAATAGAGTTTGTTACAACCTACAGCATATTTCTTCAGGCAGCCATATAGTCCTCATCTTTGCTGCATCATTGCATATTCACATTTCTAAGCCTGGCTATACAACTCTGAAAACTACCAACCATCACTTCTTAAAGAACTATTAGAGTGAGAATAAAACAAAGATAGTAAATAAACAAAAAAGGATACTTGTTTAAAACAATAATAACAATCCCTCCAAACATGAAAACATAAATTAAATGGGCACAGATCAGTTTGGTTTTTGAAAGGACTGAAAATTAAAGATTGTCTCCCAGTAAGCCATGAAAACAGGATTTTCAAAGTCACTGATCTAACTTTGAAAGAACATAAATAGAGAGCTCTTACTGAGGAATAAAGTTACTATGAACAAGGTAAAGAAAGACCTGCATTCAGTTTGTTAAATGAGACAAGAATCTATCATCATGTGGAACATCCCTGTCCAAGGCTGTTAACTGTTGTAGATAAGCAGATAACTAAACACAGCTATAGCAGTTTCATTATTTTGGTGCATCCTGTTCCTAGGGCTGGCAGCAAGAGGAGAGTTGTAGCATGTTTTCAGATAGAAAGGGCTGAAAGAGAGACAGCAGCGTGGCTGCTCCTCCTCCTGCACAGATGCTGACCAGGCATCCCACTAACAGGAATTACTGCCTCAAGCAGGGAATTGCTTGGGCAATTACACAGGGTAGTTTATCCCCACCATATCCCCATGTTGCCTTGCTCCGTGTGGATGCGAGTCCTCCTTTTCCCTGGCCTGCTTGTGCTGCTCCCTCTTGGCCACCGCTTTATTCCAGGCACATATCAGGAGCTGCAGTGCAGATAAATTTACCTCTGAAGGTTATTCATCCCTCAGGGAAGAGGATGACAGCATGAGTCCTTAGAGGAATTACTGGGAAATAAAGTGTGCAAACAGGCAGAAAGCATGAGGTACCAATTTGCAGTCGATGTTAAAATGCCTGCTACAGATTTGTAGGCAGGTACGTGTGCCAAGATTGGGATGAGGACCCAGGTCAGACAGGTCCCTTGGCTGCCAGGAAGAGCAAGGCAGAGCTGGAGACCAGCTGGGAACTTGGCCAGTAAGGCCCATTATTGTCCTCAGGACTCTGACCTGGTGTTGAAAAGATGAAACAGGCAACATCCTGTCCAGCCAGCCAGCCTCTGCAGAGTTATGTGAAATTAGACATATTAGTAATTTTTTTGTTTATGGTTTGCTGTGGTTCTTGTTGGAAATCTCACTAAGACTCTTATTTCTGGCTTTTTGGCTTTTTCAGAACTACAACGATTGCTTTTCCCCTCCCTGTAATTCAGTATGTCTTCCCAACTTACAAAAAAATCTCAGTGTATTTGGTTTAAGTTCAGTTTGACCTTAGGGACAATTCCTGGTCAGTTCTTATTTTATCTATGCTAGTTTTCCCATGCTTAGTTTAAGGGTATCAATAAATAATCGAAGCACCTTTTCTAATTGCAACTTCATTTCCGTCTAAAATGCAAGACAGACTTTTACTTGATAATTACTAGACAAGAAGTTAAAGAAAAGAGAGATGGTTTCTGCGGTTCCTTAAGGATTTACTAAATAATATTGATTTTAATTATCTTTTTAAAAAGCTAGTTTCTTTTTTAAAATATAAAGACCCTACTCCTTTGCAAATTCACACTCATAAAGTTAAAACTGATGTTTCTTCACCTGTTGCATATAAAACATACATTAAAAAATCCACACGCACAAGAAAAAGAGTGATCTCAGACATGAGATCATTCTTTATTTTATATAATAGACTGAAAATAGACTTCTGCTTCTGTTAAGAACAAAACAATTGATACTGCAGGAGGGTTTGGGTTTTTTGTTTGTTGGTTGGTTGGGTTTTGTTATTGTTCAGATGTCTTTAGACCATTACTTTTGTCAATAAGCTTATGAATCCTAGTGCTTAGAAAATATATTCCTATGTACAAGACCGTTACCCAGAACATAGTAGGATATTAGCATATCAGGATATTAGGATACTAACATATAGGATGTTAGGAGCTTGCCGTCATCAGTATATAGCCATATCTGTTTAGAAAAAGACATGATGCTTTTTTTCTCCATTTTTTTTGATAAATTTTAATGGAAGGACATGTTTAGCACTTAAGAATTCTAGAAAGGTGTTCAGAGCACCTGTGCTTTCTTGAAAAGTAGCCAAAACATCATCAACACATCTCAGCCGTGGTCTCTTTCTTGGCTGCAATAACAGCACAACATTCTGCCCAGAAGATAATATGAAGATATTAGTAAATATTGGACAAAAATCCATTTACAAGGATTTAGTTACAGAAGACAAGGAAGGTCACAAATAAAAAGTCAGCAAGCACTTGTCAGAATGATGAGAAATCACAGACAGACAAGCTCTGGTTCATACTCAGGCTCCATTATTAACCACAGAGTGCCAGATTGCTATGCCCTGTATCCCATTGGGCAGAGCAGTACAGTTAAAATCCTTCATTTGCTGTTGCAGGGAGTGGAAAGCCAAAACCCGTGATCCCACACATCATCCTTCATGAAAGGAGAGTTAAGGAAGAGGTCAGGGAGTGACAGAGACTGACTTGGTTGTATAAGATCATGGGCACTAGGCAATGAGGAAAAGAAGACATTTCTGAGCTTCTGGATTCTTACAGTATCTAGTTCAAGGACTCGCATGGTTATACACACAGCTTACATATGACTAGATCCAGTAATAAACCAGGATTAAGACTAGGGAAAGCTGAAACCACTCGAGGAAGAAAAACGGAAGATGTCTAAGTTACAAACCAATCTTTCTAAATTAGACTAAAAGCCAGAGAAAATCTTTGGTGTTTTCCTGTCTGAGCAACCAGAGTAAAGAGCAGAGGTGTCTGGATATGAAATTGCAGGAAGAACTCTGTTATTGCTATCTCTGTCTCCTGCACCATGGACAATTTTCAGATTGTATACGAACCAACCAACAGCTAAAGCATTTGTCTTTACCTACCTTTACTCTCTTTTGGCCTTCAAGAAAATCTGGATAGCTTTTCTTTTTCTGAGTCAATTTGCCAGGCGTAAATTCCCTTCAAAAATAAGACATATTGGCGTCTAAGTGGGCCATCAGATGACCCTTTACAAATCATGGGATAAGCAGAAAAACACCAGAAAATATGCATTTGCTGGTCATTAATTTTTCTTGCATGTTTTGAATCAACAGAAGTACTGTTCTTCAAAAAATATCACATTACTGTTCTTTGGGGGACCATAAATTCTGTTAGAACTTTGCTTTCAACCTAGAGATAATCCAGTAAAAGCATTCTTCTACAGAGTATCCCCAAGGTAGTTTAGTATTTGTGGTCAACTTGAGAGCAAAAAGGCAGTTAAATTAAGAAGAAAAGAGCTGAGAGAATGTCATTCAGAACAGCTAAGTTTTTAAAGTCTTAAAGTCAAGTGTCTCCCATTAAATATGAATAATAGGGGAGAAAATGAATTAATGACGTTTGCTAATTTTACAGTCAATGTTATAACTGTGGTCATGACAGCTTTAGCCTTCTGTATTATAACAAAAATTGACACAACTATGTAAAGTCACCCATCCCTATTGTGATTTAGCATAGCTGGCTTAGTCGTTCTCAGCTGTGCGACTGGCCTAGCATTTCAGAGGGGTTAAGTTAGTGTATTTATAGGGAAGAATTTCTTTAATGGTCACTGTGCTAATAGAGAATGATTGGATTTGGACTCTACTCCACTACATCCACTCCCTTCCTTTGCTAATACATTCCTTCCTCCTCTGACAAGTCTGGTAAGCTTGCCAAAAAAAAAAAAGAAAAAAGAAAAAAGAAAAAAGGCAGTTTCTTAGGATTTGCAGCAGTAAGGATTTCTGTTCCGACAAAAGATATATAAATCTTTAGGGAATCTGTTTCTCAGAGCTCTATATATCCAAGCTATAATTTGAAGATCTTGCAGTGTAAGAAAAGCATTTGGAACACAAAATCTTTGCATCTAGCTTAAAAATTAAATGATGGATTTGCATTATTTATTTAAGGGACCAAATGTCTTATTTTATTTTTACCTCCCTTTATTCAGCTCTTCTTCTACCATCATCTCATGAACTCCCTTGTCCCATGCAAGGCTCTAATTTTGCAAAGAAGTCCTCTACAAACCTTCATTTACAGCAGTGCACTATCCATACTTTCCACTGCACACAGAATCTGTAATGGAATTGGTTTGAGAGCACCCTGGAAAGACTCCCAGATGCAGCTTTCAGTACAGGAAACGAAGGAGTGGCAGTAAAAGTAACATAGATTCACACTCTGCTTCCTCTTAAAAGAATGGAGTGAGAAGACACCACTTAATTACAGCTTTCATGATCAATGACAGATTCCTACCAGTGGTTTTATAGATAAGCCTGGCACAGTGGAAAAGACATTACAGGAGATGTGCAAGATAGCCTCTGATTTTTATCCTATTTGAAACCAAACACACTGCATTTCTTCTTTCTGCAATGTTTATCAGATAAATGCCCAAGGAAGAAATCTAACACTTTTGTTGTTGAAAATCCTCTGGAAAAGGGTGCTGGTGAATTCCATGCTTTTTATTTCATTGTGGTGGCTGAACCTTAATGGCAAAGTAGCCTCACGTATCCAGGCTATAAAATACAATGGGAACCTTTGATCTTGCAAATGTTAAGAAGCCCTGGCATCTTTCTGCACCGCTACTTTCCCTCAAGTCAGTTAGATTCAAAATAATACTCTCTAGGAATCTCCTGCCTAAGAAAAGGGTAAAAGTGACAGAATATCAGAGTAATTACGGTGAGAATAGTTTCATAGTCATCTCAGACCTTTATAATGCTATGCTATCACTTCTATGAGGGCATTATCCCCCTAGATGTGCTAAGGGAACTTATCATTATGATAAGCCCAATCTAGAAACTTCCAGTTACCCCAATTGCTGTTGTAGAAATCACTGTCCAGTGTAGGATGTCTGACAAGTACGTCACAAGTGAAAACTGAGACATAGTGCTACCGGTAAACACAAATTCTAGGAGACAGTGAGTACCAGCAACCGGTATTGACTCCTGAATCTTAATGTTTACCAAAGCAAGAGAATAGGCAAGGGATCTGGTGGCCCACCCTGGTATTTAACCCAGACAGCTCTTCTAGAGAAGAGAGCTGTCTTAACGGAATCTTCTGGTCTTTGCTGTTCTCATCTTAGAAACCAGAATGGTGAATTTAAATAGAAAGCACATCCTATACATCATCTAACCCTAAAGAGTTTTTCTCAGGCCCGTTACATCAGCTTGCTGATAGGATCAAATTTTATATATTTACAGTCAAAAGATGACAAAGATAACGGCAATTTCAAGAAAGCTTCATCACATACAACTTTATAAATCAACAAAATTGTTATAAATTATGTAATAAAAACCCCCAGGTCTGGTCACTCTGCCAGTTGAGTCATGCACACAGAAAGAGAATAAAATATAGTATTGATGTGTCACAATTATACATACCATAAACAGTCATTTATTTAATGGAATGTCTTCTTATGAGTAAGAGCCATATGATTCAGCTGTTCTGGCCCTCAGCATTTATAACTTGCATCCAGATATTTTAAAGTGACAGTGTATCTTATCTCTAAATGCCCCAGAATTTTATTTGAAGAAGCAAAAATTCCTGTAAGGGATTGTAAAGCAAAAGAGATTTTTCTTACCCTCACATGCCTCTCGTAGCATTGGAAGCAAACATAACTAAGAACTTCAGGAACTGCTACTTCTATCCACCCTTCAGAAGCCCCCCTGCCCATTTTGCACTATATACAGGACTGAATTTATATGTTTCTGCAAAGTGATAGAATTAATGAAGATCCTTACGTGAAAATAGAAGGGCATATTTTAATTGCGGCAAACATCAGAATATAGCTGCAGCTTCTGTGCCAAGAGATTTGAAGTCAGCTTGAAAGATCCTGAAGTCCCAGGAGTTAGTGGAAATCGTGCCATTCCACTTTATAAACTTTGTGAACTTGTATCTGATCAGGTGCGTGTCAAACCAAAATAAAAGTGGAAAGCAAATAAATAAATTTAAAAAATTGAAAAAGGAAATAATGACATATTATGAATTCTTAATGTCTTTCAAATATCTTATTCAATTTCCTTCGAATTCATAATGAAACAGACTACCTTGTTGATGGAGTAAGAGGAAAATACAAAATCTGTACTCTAAAGATAGATGGTTTACTTATAGACAGGTTGCATTTAACCAACTACTATTAGAAAAAATTGCCGGAATTGATAACACATTGACATCCTTAAAAATATGCTCAGTCTTTAGTTAAATGCTATGGACTATTTTTTTTTCCTTTATCTTCCAATGTATATTAAAAGTAGATTTCCATTTAAATATTCTCATTTTAGCTGAAGACATGATCAGTACAATGAAAGTCTTTAAAATTATTTTTTTTTCAATGACATAATATATTATGGACATACTGAAACTACATTCTGTCCAAGAAAACAATTATCTCAACTAAATTTCAGTGGAAATTTCCCACTCTGTATCAACTGCAATTGAATTGCATGTTAAGGGGCATTAACTCTGTCATTTCATCATTTGTTCTAAATACCCTGTAGTAGGTGATAAGGTATATATGCTTGAATGTGGTACATTATTAGGGAAGAGAAGATAGAAAATTTTATACCTTTTATTTATTCTGGTTTCATTTCAATAAATAAAAAAAATGTCAGTTGTTCTTTTTGCTTTTCTGGAGTAATTAGATGCATGTTTTAACTGATTTCTGCTTTATTTCTGACCCACATGTTTTAGTGTATTTCTCAGCCGAGCAATCTTGGTTTGCTTTTTTTCCCATTAACAATCTATGCACTGGTCAATAGTGTATTTATAGGAACTGGTTAACAAATGTATATGAAAATATATCACATTTCTTCTTCCAGTTTGACAGTATACAAAACGAGAAAAGTGGTGGAAAAGTTAGACTCTAGAAGTCACTACCTCAGAAGTCAGTTAGGGCTCTGCCAGTTCCTTAAGCGTGAGTCTGGAGAGGAAGCTTTAGCTCTCTGTGCCTCTGGACACACAATTATGAGATGGGTGTTTGCAGCTTGCATATCAGAACTAAATGGGGGAGGAAAATAGTTTTCTAGGTTTCAGAAAGTGACTTCTCAGAAAAAAATGCCAGAATTTTATCTCTAGATATTTCACTGCTGGTAAAGAAGTGAAAGTAGAAAGAGCAACCAGAAATTGTCAAGATTCTTAGGTGACTCCCTCTCCTCAATTCTGGCACAAAGACGCCAAACCTGAGATGCTTTGCACAACAGGTTTTAGAACTGATAGATCCATTTTGTCCATAGATTTCTGGTGACAACTACTAAAGTCCCAAATCAGAGCCCGGTAACAATCACAAGTCATCATCAGTCCTAGCAAACTTTTTTTGAGGAGAATAAAAAGAAATGTACTTTACTATTGAAAATTTCCATGAAGTTACTGCATGAAAACAAGAAATTCATTATATGTGTCTGCAGCTATATCAATGGAGCATGAATACATGATAACATTATAGCCATTCTGGATGTGAAAAATGGGAGTAAATGAGAATTTGCATTTGCAGTTTTCCCCAGTGGAAACAGAATAAGCCAACATCACCATAGGTATATTTTAAAGAGCTCTGAGCTAATAGAAAGTTCCTATCATTTCTGCTTTTGTGGTTTCTTACAGAATAAGAACCAACCGCTTAACACAGGAACAGGTCCTTTTGTGTGATGTGAAT
>VWZK01007373.1:0-53604 GCA_013396935.1 Baryphthengus martii
TATATATATTTAATGTTTCTTTTCCTTTTTTAAATGGAATTTATACTGTAAACAGAAGTAACGGAAGGACTAATTTATTGCCTGCAAGTTGTTAATAACTTATTAAACACTTGTTAATAAATCGGTGGTTTTTTAAATTACTGATCAGTATTAGTTTGATTTTGATATATATGTATGCTTGTCAGTATTTGAATAATTCTGCTTAGCTTGCATAGCTTTATCTTGAATATATGAAGTAGGACAGAGGTAGATAAGACCTCTGGTCAGGGAGTAGAGATGTAGGGGCACAGAGTGGTTTAGGTAGCAGCAGTACAGTGCAATAGGAGGGCCTATGTCTTAGCTTCTGTCTATTGCTAATCCTAGAGAAGGACCTGGTTTCTTGTTGGCTGGTTTTTTTTGGAAGGAATGGTGTTAAGTGTATATTTTACCCCTTTTACTTAAAGTTTTCCTTTTACTCTTTTATTTTATTACATAGATTACACATGGACATGCAATGATAGGATATTTTTGAAAAATACAGGTGGGAACAATATTTATATAGATTTGTGATACATTCTACAAGCTCATTTATCTCTGTCCTGCAGAAAACCTTATCAGCTTTATTGATATATTCTATGGCTGCATTTGACTCATTATTCCAGAAATTAGAATATCTATGAAATCTCTATTTATAAAGCAACTTTAACGTTACAGGATCCTTCACAGTTCCAGGGACAAGTGTGGCAAATGGAATCTGTAATATATTTCAAACTTGCTGAAATGAGTCAATTATGGAGTTGTGTATATCTCAAGCAAAATAAGAAACACCAAACATTTATCCCAAAACCTCAGAAAGGGGACTTTTTTTTACATACTTTTGCAGTAAGAAGAAATTTTATCTTTTAAAACTATTTCCTTTTGTTATTTATTTTTCAGAGTGCCTACCGCATGTTTACAAATAACACGTGTTTGAAGCACATGATCACCAAAGTACGGCGGGACACCCACCATTTTGAGCGCTACCAGCATAATCGTGACTTGGTGGGATTCCTCAACATGTTTGCTAACAAACAGCTGGAGCTGCCGAGAGGCTGGGAAATGAAACACGACCATCAGGGCAAGGTAACGGTAATGCACATGCGGCTCTGTCAAGGGCTTGATCTTGGATGTTGCGATGTCAAGTCTCAGTTGGTTGCTCTTAACAAGCATAAGTGCATGGAGTTCTCCAGATGTAAAACATGCACGTTCTTTACTCCTGCTTTTACCAAAAAAGAGATTGGAATTTCTCATCCGTGCTAACAAAGAGTTATATGAAAGGAGGAGACTGATAAGTGGGTATTAATCATTACAGCTAGGAAATCTGTAGCCTTTTTACAATGAAATAAGTTGCTTAGATTCCCTTGGATGTTCAAGATGTCTTTTGAAAAGAATTATCTACTATGTAAATATAGGCAGTTCAGTGAGTTCTTTGGAGTTTTGCCTGTGCACTCATAAGATAATTTAGATGTAAAGTTACTTTATTATTATCAATAGATAATTGTTCAATCATTTGTTTTAGTTTTTTTCTTAACTGTCAAGCTTTTCCTTAGGGCTTTTTTTTTTTCCCTTTTTCAACCTCAGGGTCTTGAGTGAGATTCATTAGTGTGCATTATTTGCACTTTCTTTCTTTAATAACTAAACATTTTTTAGATGAGTCCTTTATCCAAATGCCAAGTAGGTCCAGTGTTCATCAGTTTCTGAGATAAAATGGATGCACTTAAAACTGGGATATCTCTGGAGATGATCACACTATGGGTTATGTATTGGTTAATAGAAAAGAAACTTTGTGTAACAAGTTGCATTAATAGGGATCTTGAATAGCTTCAAGTCATACTGTTTTCAAAACAAGTATCACTTTTTAATTGCTAACAAAATATTTTTTTAAATCAAAGAACAGACCTTTTTTGTAGTAACATAATATTAATGTAACTTTAAACTAGTGTATCCTCACTATCTAGGATATGATTTTCTTTGTGGAAGATAGGAGGGTTAAAAATAGACTGCGATTAGCATGTGAGGAAGCGATAAGGCTGTCAGTTCATGTGAGGAGTCCTAATTAGGACTATAGGCCTATTAAGCTTCTCAGTTCTTACGTTTATCAGTCTTGATATGGTTGGCTGTGAGTGTCCATATAAATAATGATCTTGATGCTTGAAAAGATTACAGGCAGATTCTAACCCAAAGAGTAGAAAAAGTTCTTGAGGGTTATTTTCTTCATGAATTTATTAACTCTGGAAAGCAGCGTGTTTTTTCATTAGAAAGACAATTAAGAATCGGCAATTATACTGACCTTGTTCTTTGCCTCCCTTGCTCTTTTCCATTTTAAATAATTATTTTTCTGTTTAATTCTTCAGAAGCCAGTTTCCTCCTTAAGAATACAATGATTTTCAATTGACTTTAATAAGCACTCCATAGAGAGAATTAGGCCTTTGGATTTCTGCTGTGGTGTTTGGTAACAGTGACGCTACCACAACATTAATCGATAAGAGAAAGCACTGAATAAATCCTCACTGGGATTTCTTCACTTTGAATTGGCTCAGTATTGTTTGTTTTGATTATGTTCATTATTGAATTGCCTTTGTCACAAGTAGCACTTGTGGTCAGTACAAAAGTGTATTCAGCACTCAAGAGAGATAATGGCCAGTACATTGTGAGACCAGTGCTTCATGAAACCGAATTGAAACTGGACCTGCCATTATTAAAGCATAAAGCTAGAGAAAAGCAAGTAGAAATTAGCCATGCCACAATATATAATTATATTTCCTTTCCCTTGCTATTCTTCCCTGCTCATATGAGGTTTTCCTTTTTTTTTCCCAAGATTGTCATAGTAAGTGGCTTGATACTCTTGTTCACATGTCACAGTAATTGTTCTGACCCTTATGTAGTTCTGAGCGGTAGAATTTTCTTTCCCCAGTGTCAATGTGGTCCTGGTTGCTTGTCCTCTTTGTGGGCTGTCATCTGAGGTCAGCTGGGAACGGCCTACTTCTGAACTCCCTTTAAGGCTGCACTGCAAAGCCCAGTTGTCCGCTCCTCTTTGACTCCTCCATGTGTCCCCTCCAGAAGATAAAATCCGTTTGGCATACTGTTCTCCTATAAAAGGTCTGGCGTAACCAGGATATAGTTTCTGATTGGCATTACAGATGAACCTTCATCTGACTGCAGGGAGGCAGAAGTGCATTGGAAAGGATGGTGGCAGGAAGCATCATATAGCCTAGATAGGTCCCTGATGTGAACTTGGCATGGTGACTTTGAAATTCTGCATTGCTGTGTACATGTGCATATACACGTGTGTTATGCATGAAAGCATCCCAGGGCATTTGTCCGATATGTGTGAGCGCAGGTTCATATTTTAAGGCCAGGTGCAATGTGGCCTTCTAATTAGATCTCTGCAAGGTATGCAAATACACAACAAGTTATTGTAGGTTGTTTATTTTCTGGTTTGTTTTTTTTGTTTGTTTTTTTTTTACAATGAAAGAATCCATTGTGATTGATTACTAATATCTTCAATAGGAAGAAAAGGTGTCATAGACTCTCCATGCTTAAATGGGCTAAATGTAGTTTTGGCACTACTATCTTACGTCAGTCTCACAGATTTATGACTATAGCTAGACAGGAATTATGAAAGGAATTTTTTTGAAAGGAGACTGAGAGCCACACATTATTTTGAGCTGTGGTCCAATGTGCAGATTAGCTTAAAGCCTTGAAGCACCAATCATTATCTTCACCAAAGCTTCAAAGTAGTGATTTATGCTTTATTTTAAAGTAGGCCGCTCCTAGCTGGCCTGCAAGCATTCATTTTTAATAAGACATGGTTGTCTTCATGTTTAAACTGAGTTGTTTATTTAAATGTAATGCTAAAGAACACTACATGCTATTTTAGATTGCTGCATTAACTCAAAGAACTGTGTAACACAAGCCTAGGTAGTACTTCTCTTATATTGAATCAGTACTTTTTTTCTAAGTTATTTTAGAGTATAATGTTGACGTAATGAAATAACCAATGTTTTGATGAAAGTGCTTCATATCTATTATATACACATAGACAAGACTAGATGAAATAGTAGATAGAGGAACATTAAAAAACACCTATACCAACCACTGGATAATAGGTGAAATAAAATTTTATTTGTGATTGATAGGTTTCAGAAAGCTTTGATATATTTCAGCAGACTCTTCTAGTCATTTTCCAGGCCCAAACCTCAAATATCAGAATGGCTTTCATTCTGCTTTCCTGCTGATTTCATAGTCTCTAATCTGTATGTTGGTACTGCAGGTGATGTCATTACTTGTCAAGGTAAACAAATCCTGTATCAGGCTCAAGTGTAAAATTGCATTTATTGAATACACTTTATAATTTTTGAACTGTGGAACAGTCAGTTTCACTTGCGTACCTGATGATCAAAACAGAGTTCTTCCTTACTGTTCAGGTAATGTGATTCCTTGCTTGTAGGCACAAGGACAAGAGGAAATTTAGGACAAGAGGACCTCAGGTTGCACCAAGGGAAGTTTAGATGGGATATTAGGAAGAATTTCTTTACTGAAAGGGTTATGGGGCACTGAAATGGCTTGCCCAGGGCAGGGGTGAAGTCCCCATCCCTCGAGGTATTTGAGTCGTGTAGACATAGGGCTTAGGGATGTGGTTTAGTCAGTGTTAGGCTAGTGATTGGACTCGATAATCTTAAAGATCTTTTCCAATCTAGGCGAGTCTGTGATTCCAGGTACAGACAATTGCTGTTAGGGCTGTAGGAGACTTGCTGCCCTCTTCTGGAGCTTTTCTAAGGTTTTGCAACTTTAGTGTCCCTCCATACGCTTCTCCTTCCTTGGGAAATGGAAGTATGAACATCTTTTCCCATCACAATCCACAATGATACTTAGTTGTTGTATAGCATGACATACTGGTTTGTCTACCTACCTTTACAGCAGTCAGAAGAATTGCATTTTCTTTGGTCTGGCTATACCAAGCAGTTTGAAACAATGATTTCATAAATACTCTAAGCTGGTGTTACTGCCAGAAGAGCCAGTTCTGCTGTTCTGCTCTTCTCTCATCCCTGGTGGGCTGACTGAGGTCAGAGGAACGAGCAGGGAGATGGACAAAAAGAGGGTAATTTTAGTCTGGGCCAGCTCCCGAGCTGGGTTCACTGTGTGGCTACACAAACGCTTGTGCCAGCACAAGGCAGGAAGGGAGCACAAAGGATGAAACAAGTGGTCAGGATGGAGGAAGATGAGAATGTTTCTTTTGCTGACACTGCAACACTGAATCATTTATGAAACTGTGGTCAAAGTACCTCACTGGTATCCAAACATAAAAATGGCTCCCGCAGTCCCTGACCACCTCTTTGCTGGTCCAGAATCTTCAATTCCTCAAACCAGAAGTCACTTTCCTGTAACTCTCCTGCTCAAAACTGTGATCCTTTTTTTTCGCCACTTCCACATGTTACTAGCATTGAGACTGAAAAAAGCAGCATGTTGAAATAGAACAGTGCTGGTTTCCAAGTGCACCACTAACACTGGAAAAAGTTTAAATTTCAGGGCTTAGAATTCTTTTTGGTTTAAATTAGACAGAATAGAGGTTTTCGTTTTCCAGGGTACATTCTCCTGTGACCTTGCTTTCAGCAAATGGCTGACTGGCCAATATGTGTTAGTTCTTACTGGTTGCCTGGTATAAATGTTTGTTGCCATCATATTTGTGTCCTCTACCTTTTTTTTAAAGGTTAGTAAACATAGAATAGTTGTACCAGGAGGGTAGCAAAAATTCCTGTTGACCTGCAATCATGGTTCCTCACAGGGTGCAATCATACGCTTGACATACATACACCCAATTGTCTTCATAATTATATGGTAAATAGTTCACAAAAGGGAATGGTTTGCCACTTAATGACATCTTTTTAGATGCTTATAAGGAAATGAAAGGGAGAATACACCAGGATTACTTTTATTAAACATTTAAGTCTTCTCTTCTTGACAGTTATTATAGCGCTTCCTACTTCTGATGCTTGTCAGATGAGAATTTCAAAGGGCTTTATAGACACAAATAAAGTAAGGCATTAAAGAAATAATCTCTTCAGTGAGATAGAAAGCTGGTATCTTTTTTCTGCCGAAGGGAAATGCAAACCATAGCAATGTGAGGAAGATTTTCCAAAGCCTCACATCAGCAAATGAAACCTAGACCCTAAACAGACATTAACCTCTGACAGTAAAAAAAAAAAAAGAAGTGTTTGCTATAAATTCTTTCTTTTTTCTCCTTCTCTAGGCTTTCTTTGTTGACCACAATTCCCGCACTACCACGTTCATTGACCCCCGGCTTCCCTTGCAGAGTAGCAGGCCCACTAGTGCATTAGTCCATCGGCAGCACTTAACTAGACAACGCAGCCACAGCGCTGGTGAGGTAAGTTCAATCTGCCCCTTCTCTTCAGGAGCCACAAGGATTTTAGTATCATCTTTCACATTGTTCCGTTCACAATTCCATGTTGTGAAGAGCATTGATTCTTCTGTAAGCGTACGGTATTCATCTGTAAAGATTTATTATTTTATTTGCTAGCCACTGTTGTTTTTGGAATGTATGATTTCAGAGGAAAGATAGATATCAGACATGAGTTTCTCCTATTTTTAATTTGCAGCAACCCCATATAACCACAGGAGAGCATCTGATTACTAATTGCCAGTATCTGTGTCCTGTCTTTTGCTGTCAGATTGGGTATTGTTGTCTAGCATGATGTCTGCCAGTTATGTTGATATAACTCTGTGAACAGGAAGGGGGGAAAAACTGCATGTGTGCACTATATGTGCAACTTTCCAAATAAGTATAAAAATAATCTTACCACATATATGCCTATCAGACTGATATATGCATTTGCATATGTATTTCTTCTCTAGTTTCTAAACAGAAGCACGTGGAAAGCACTCTTTTAATGATATGTGTCACTGTGGACCATTTTTGCTCCATATTGTTGTTGTAACTTCTTTTTACTTGTGAGCAAGTGTAGGTACAATTACTTAGACTTCAGCTGTACTATATTTAACTTCCATACTGTTGGCTCTAAGTTGTCTTTTCAGGGGAGGGCTACTCCATGCCAGGAATTTAGAATGGCGAGAGAAATGCTCTGATTCATCCTTTTTATAGCTCAGTCTCGTGGCAGATGAAGTTCTGCCAGAGGTCTGTGTCAGAGCAAGCATGAATCTCCTCTGCCACTTCTCTAGCAGGGCTTCTGCTGAACTGCAGTGCGTGCGTGTCATACCGCTGGCTGCATAGCTTGTCATATCCTGCGTGAATATGGTTTAGTCACCCGTGACACTTTCCACCCCCCACTCCCAACAAAAGATATGTTTCACAAATGGGTTTAAATAGCATTTTCTATCAATTTGGTGATGTGATGCAGGCAGTGATGTCTTACAACAGGTAAGGAAGCTAGAAGGGTCTTTATATAGCTATTTAGATCTTTGATAGAGTAAAACAAGTATTTCTGTTGAGATTGATTTCTAACAGAGCAGAAATAATTTGGGTTTTTAACTTTACCAAATATGCACTGAAAATCTTTATGCAGTGTGCAGAAGCTGCACTTAAAACAGAGAGATTCATGTCAGCTGTGCTGCTGAAGTTGTCAATACTGCAAAATAAGTGTAGTTTGTCCCATAGAAAGTCATCACATATATTGCAGATACACAGTGCTGATTACCCATCAAAACTTCCCACTCTATCTAGATATATAAAATTCCTTAAACCATGTTTCTTCGTGTAATTTTAGAAATACTGCCTTGATATTGTTAAGAATTCTATGGACTTGTTAGAATCTGAAATTCAATGCAGTTTTCCCATTCTCTGAGATTAATGATGTAATAATGTTCATTTATACGCATGTGTATGAATCTGACCACCACATTCACTTTTGCGCTTATGACTTAAGTATTGCATGTTTGCAACTAATTTTCCTATTTTTACACCATTGCAACAAAGAATTATACATTATTGCAAAAGATGAATACTTAATGAAAAAAATTCTCAAAATATTTCTTTGGATTTGCCTTGCCACCATCTTTGATGTTTTGAAACCACTGACCCAGTTTTTACAAGGATATGCTCTAAACCAAACATTAACCAGTGTAAGGAATGCCTTTTTAGCTAAAGCTGAACTGCAGCATGAAGCTGGAGCTAGTAATAATAGCATTCCTTTTCCAGCACAGTGCCTACAGGAAATTATTTTTAATTTTTCTGAGACAGTATTATCAGAGAGCACAGAGATCTTGGTGGGTATCTCAGGATTTACGCTTCTTTTTGATTTCAGAGACTGGATTTGTATTTGATCTTTTGCAGTTAGATGTTTTAGAGAACTTTGAAGCTTAGAAGTGTAGTTCAAATGCTAGCTATTACATGTAGGCAGAGGAACTGAGAAGTAAATATAAAGGTTCAACAGGATAAAAAAAAACTTTGAACAAAATGTTATATGGAGAAAATAGAAAATACTGACACTGTAGAAATGACTGAACCCTCAGCACACAGAAAACTGCAGAAGTTGCCCTGGCATCACAAATGCAGCCAGGGACAGTTTTACATTGTGGTTCTATCCTAAAAAATGTTCATATACAACATTTTTTAATCCCAGAAGAGGAACGCAAAAAAAACCCAAACAAAACATTTCTACTGAATGATTATAGGAAGCATATTTTTACCATTTTTGGACTCATTTGCCTTGCCTGAATGTGAACTTGCTTCTTTATCATTCTGCTTCAGCCACAGATTTATTTCCAGTTAAATGTAGGGAAACTCTGTTAATGCACAGAGGTAACTGAAGTGCCAGTGAAAGAGCAGTTTGATTTTTCAGGATCCTTGACATAGATAGAGTTGTCTATGAAGTCCAAAAGACCCTCTGAAGGAATCTCACTTAGAATTTTTTAGTCCCTTTTCAGTAGGGCACTATTATTTAAAAATAACAATAAACTTCCAGTCAGTTTTGATTCTTCATATTAATAGCTACAGTTTACTAAATAATGTTTTACTAATTTCTATCATATAACACAGCTCATTCTTGCTGCAGTGGTTACTGGGGATAGTGATGAAGCAAAGCGCTTATGCACATGCTTAGTTTTAAGCCCCAAGTTCTCACTTTTAGGTACTCAAGTACATATTCCTGCATAGACACTCATTGTGGTTATTTGCACATTTGCAGGTCGGAGAGGACTCCCGTCATTCAGGACCACCGGTTTTGCCAAGACCGTCTAGCACATTTAATACAGTCAGCAGAGCTCAGTACCAGGATGTGGTTCCAGTGGGTATGTCGGCATATGGCCTCTTTTCAGAGAAGTTCTCCATGACTACGTGTGTTATGTCAGTGTGCACCGCTGGGTTCCGGCTGGAGTGGGTGGAAGTTAATCATTTGTTATGATTAGCTTTGTCCATCAGCATTTCTCAATTGTCCAGTTGCAACCTGCAGGAATAATACTGAAAAGTGTCTGTGCAGAATCAAATAGCCAATGTAAAACTTCTACCTTCCTTGCTCACCTACTCCACACGGTGACAGGAAGAGTTGGAGCCAGTGAGTCAAGTTGTGTCCTAACTGGACTCTGTATTCCCAGTGATTTTTGTACAACTTCTGAGCATCTATTTTGGCAGGATTCCAGAAAGTGTTAATCAGCTTGGAATTAGTCATTAGCTTAACTTCTGTTCTCAGTTACATACACACAAAGTTACTGGCTTCTCTGCCACCAAGGACAGAATTTAGCTTATTGAATCTAACAGCTGTCACATTGTGCTAAATCAAGATAAATTAATCCGATTGACTATAACTGGCTCTTTGTACTGTGGCATGTTTACTTGAAAATCTCTGCTAATTTAAATCCTTCCCCTTGCCATGGACATGGTGTGCATACACTGCAGGCTCAGCAATTAGTGAGGATTTGATATGGCTGTTTCCAACAACTGTTTAATGTTTGAGAATGGATTTCAGTGCAGTGAAATCCAAGGTCCCTGCAATTTTATTCTAGCAATGAATAGTCTAGTTAGACCTTAGCTAAGAGTGTGAGTGATATAATAGAAACTACTAACAGAATTAGAGTTGTTAATAGTGGGAAGGATGTGTCACAATGAGATTTGGTTCATAATCAAGAAGAGTGTTCCCTAAATGATAGTAGAATCGGTAGCCTTACATGAAAAAATATTAATTCAATACTGCTAAACTTAAAACTGTGAAGATGAAGTCTGCTGTCATTATTGTTCAAAACTCAGAAAGAATGCAGTACTGTCTTTTAGTATCAACTACTTTCAGCACATTATTTTTGTTGATGTTTTCAGCTTACAATGACAAGATCGTTGCATTTTTGCGGCAGCCCAATATCTTTGAAATTCTACAAGAGCGTCAACCAGATCTTACCAGGAATCATTCACTCAGGTAATAACATTAGTTAAGTTTGTTGTTCCCATTTCAATATAAAACTAATTGGAATTAACTTCTTTGATTAAAATTAGCAATGGAACATAACAGATTGTAGACTTTTGGCCTATTCAAACATAGCCATAAAACTATGGGAAATAGTTCTTCATTGTATTTCTATGTAACTCCCTGAAATAAGGTTTAGGAGAACAGAGCTAATGTGTTGTTATCAAATAAAGGTACCTGCAAGAAAATGTTTGGAACAACTGGCATAAGTGATTTGCTTGTCTTCAGAATATGCCAAGACAGCTGGATGGCATAGCAAATGTGCCGATTCATTTTTGTATGTGTACAGCTTGGGAACGTGAGGCAGAATGGCATTTGGGTTTGTCCTTAATTTCTCAATGTGCATTTACAGAAAGGCAGTCTTGAACTAATTACCTTGGAAGTAATCTTACATCAATCAGAATTTTTAGTGTTTCTTTAAAATTTACAAAATGAGTATTTACAGGTTTTTACACAGTCCAGCGAGATCTGGTAAAGGATGATGTTTGTTATAACTCCCTTACATGCTTAGACTAGGAATGATAAAATTGAAATTCATGAAGTGGCAATATACCTCTTAAAGTGTATCCTGCACAAAGATGCATTAGTTTATGTACTTGAGTGTAAAAGATGGAATAGCTAACAACCTGGATATTAGTGACTAGAACTGCATCTATTCTTCCTTGGACACTAACTTTCAAAAATGCTGGTTTGATGGTTACAGTCTGTCCTGTGCAGAGAGCTGGCAATGCAGCGCTCTGTGCTCCAGATGCCTATCCACACTGGCTGGCATAGCAGCCAGCACTGAATTTCACTTTTTTCCATTCTCATAGTGTTACTTGTTGATCCCTTGTCCTCCACGTCCTGCCTGAAATTCAACAAGCTGCCCTATTTGCTTTTTCCCAAGGCGTCGTGTTCTAACAAGTTTTGTGATAAGACTTCTATCTTAAGGACTTGTTTTACCCTCTAAATAAATCCTGGCTGACACACCTGAAATCATGTTCTAGCAGAGTTACACGTTCTCTAGAAAATATAGAGAAAAGGAGGAAAATTAAAATCTGCAGTTCTCAGCCTGTCAAAACAGTTCTTTGCAGCACCCATGCCACTACAGCCAAGTTTGTCCCACCCGGTTTGGTTCGAAATGTGAGCAAACTAATCTCTTGGGAAATAGTACAGAAACAATTTCTTATTATGAAGTTTTGTTATTCCTTCTTCCTTTCCCCAGAGTGCTTGGCTTCCTTTACTCTTTATCACAATCATTGTCATTTTCTTCATGTGTTTTGTGGGGGTTTTTTTGGATAATTTAGAGTTCAAACTGTTCAAAAGACTTGTTGGTATTATCAGATCCTGTTTCTTGTAGAACCTTGCTTCCCGATTACAGAATCATAATTTGCCACAAGCTGAGCCCTTCTCAAGAAAAGATGGTTTTCATATTAAAAATGGAAGATCAAAGGATAAAAGATACTCTAACTCCTCATTTACTTGATACTATATATCCTTCTGTATGCTTACTTCGTAAATAGGCTGAAGATATATGATGAACTTAACCTGCTTTAGCATAATAATTGAGGATTTTAATGAACACATTTAATGAACACATTTAATGAACACCATAAAATAGTTTTATTTTACATTAAGTACCATTGGTCAGAGAAGCCATTCCGTTAAGTTGAATGGTTCCATTGTATTCTTAGTCTTTGAAGTTAGTATATTTGATTAAGGTAAAATATCTTCCGCTATACTTCTATATTCTTCTAGACCTGATGTTTTAGTAACATTTCTTATGTTTTTTATAAAGATCCTAGTTTCATTTTTCCTAATTAGTCTTTTAAGACCCTGATTTAGCAATTTACTGGAATCCATGTCTATTTGACACATTGTGAGACTAAGCAACTCCAGTGACATGGCTGTAACACTTCAACTAAGACCTTCATGAAATTCCACACTATGAATTCTTTGTCATCTTTTTTTTGGTGGGTTTTTTTTTGGTGGTTTTTTTTTTTTAGTGTAGTGATTAATACGTCTGTAGTCTATTTCTTTAAGGACCTCCATGCAATTGAAGTAGAATGATGATGATGATTTTCTTTCATTATTATTCCTACTAGTACAATGTAGGTGAGGAGGAAAATCAGTATTTGGCCAGTGGAAGAGGACAGAGATCATATGCAAAGATCTCTTACATTTTCTGTCTAAAATAATTTCTCATTCCTAAAAAGAATGAAGAGATGTGACAAGAAGTTGAGGTTCTATTAAAATATGCAATGTAAGTATACTACAGATAGGAAATTGTTGTTCAGAGGTTTTATGATGGAGTAAGAACACTGTACTTGCACTGTTATTAAGCCTGTAGCCAGGATCAAATCTTGTTACAAGCCACCACAGATAAAACTGAGAAGTTGTGAAATAATGTAAAAGACTTCAGGCAAAGGTAGCTATTATACATGGAACACAATTTATATCCTAGCAGGAAGTAAAAGGCATATATTTAAAAAATATCACTGAAATCAAAATTCTCATTGGTAACCTTGAGAAGTCGTGGATTTCATTCATTTAGAGAGCCTCATATGTTAGTTAACCCAGAAAATGTCCTTCTGGTTCCTGGTGTTGCTGCCAACTAAATGCTAAGATATATTTTGTAATCTGTCATTTATTTCCTCAAGCTTTGCCATTTGGGCACTGATGTGAATTGGAGTAGGCCTTGTAAGTGTCCAGATATCCCTGCCCTGGGCACTCTAGGACATGCTCACAGGTGGGCAGCGCACGTTGGCCCTGGCACCTCGCGATGCTAGTGGAACTATGAGGCTTCCAGGCTGAACTCAAGTCTCGACTGGCTTCATCCACAGTGTTGACAAAGCAGGTGCTTGACTTTCAGTACCTCTCTTCATAAAGAAGCAGTGAATTACTCCTGCTACAGCCACAACTGCCACCATGGCAACCAGGCACTGGGAGGTCCTGGGCACAGCCCCTTTTTCATCTTTAAATATGCTGTAAATTTGGTGCAAGTTACCAGGGCATGTGTGCTAGGTCCACTGTTTGAAGTCTTTATGCACCATGATTTGAGAGACAGATGGCAAGAAATTTGTTTTGATCCTTTTGTTGAAACTGCCATGTGTGAAATGATGTGTTCCAGAAATTCATCTTTCAGCTTAAACTGTGTGCAGCTGCCATCAGCCTTTACAGTGCCAACTGCACGGATTGGTTTTGACTACCTCATCACTGTTGAGGTAGACGGACCGCATTTGTGTGGATAGAGACAAAATAAAAGGGATACACTTCTAGTTTAAAATGCAGGAAAAAAAAAAAACTCTACAGAGAAAAAGAACAAGTATCAAGCCAAGGTCAGACAATGGGGAAGAAATAGTACAAAGTTTTTATCTGAAAGATCTCTTAAATGCAATGTGATACAAAAACTCCACTTTTAAAATCACAAGTGTGCAGTGTAATGTCTGGCTTGTGTTTGTACAAAGGTTCAAAAAGGAAAGTACCTCTTTTAAAGAGTTCACTTTCAGAATGGTAATGTCCTCCCAGAGGGCTGTCTTGTACTTTAAATTCAGGGATACAGCTAGCATGAATGTGAAGGATTTATTTTTAATTTTTTTTACTGATTGGATAGCTATACTACCAGAAGCACTTTGGCCATAAAAGAGATGAGAGCAACAGGAGAATCATTCTTCAGAACATATTAGCTTTTTGATTGTAAGGTTTTTCTGCTCACATGGATATGGCATGGCAGGGAAAAAAATGATTTCTGAAATACAGAAGCGTAGCCCAGAGGTTTTTATGATACCCTGTACTTTTTCTTGTTACTGTGGTCTACATTGGTGCTTTATTTGCAAAAGATATTTTGGAAGTCTTTTTTTGCTTACACAGGGAGAAGATCCAGTTCATCCGGACAGAGGGAACACCTGGGTTGGTGCGTTTATCCAGTGATGCAGACCTTGTCATGTTACTCAGGTAGGCACTGCTGCTTTTGATGCATGTATGGAATATGTTGTGGCAGCTGCTGAGGAGCCTTTCAGTGAGTAGCGTGTGCTTATTTAGTGACCTAATCATTTCCACTTCAGTACTTGGACTTGCAATTGGGAGAGCTACAACTCAAGGGTCAGATTTTTTATTTTCATCATGTTCAGCTTCTGGATGGTAGTTAGAGGTCACATTTTTTTCCTAGGAGTGATGGAACATGATACTCGCTCTGAGGAAAGGCGAGTGCAAAAGCGCTGTGCTTGTGATTTATATGGGTTTGCCCAGACCACCTTTTATTGTCCTGTTGCATCCAGCTCTGATGTTTAGATAGGTGGTACAGTTTAGACCTCTTTGCAAGAATGTGCCTTATACTGCCTCAAGAATGTGTTTAGTTCAGTGGTTTGGGAAGTCTGTATGTGTGACTGTTTGTATTTGAGATATCTTTTTATTACTTAATGTCTTGCTGCCTCTTTGCTATGCTGTCAAGCACTATCTGCTTTATTAAAGGAAATACTGGTTCAGAGTTCAAGAAATGGGAAGCTGATTATTTAATGTTTTTCATTTAAGCAATTAACTCAAAAAATCAGGCAGATTTCTTCCCCTAGAATTAAACCCTTGTGTGTTGATGTCGTATTCTCGTCCGTTGTAAAAATGCATAAAGAAATTCACAAGTACATTTAAAATTAAGTCTACTGAAATATGACAGGCATTAGTAGTAGTATTTTGAGATCACGTTGCATAATGATAATCTTTTCTGATGCTTCAGGCTCTGAATT
The DNA here is from genome assembly GCA_013396935.1 of Baryphthengus martii. Classification (NCBI taxonomy): domain Eukaryota; kingdom Metazoa; phylum Chordata; class Aves; order Coraciiformes; family Momotidae; genus Baryphthengus; species Baryphthengus martii. Next base: position 15,164 of record VWZK01007373.1, read on the forward strand.
AATTACAGCTATATAAAAAAAATCTCATTTTAAAGCCATGCTGAATCTTTTTTTTTAAATGTGAATTTTGATGCTTAAAAAACCTTTTAAGATTTTTGTTTTGATATATAACACATGGACACGACACAAGTTTTACACAGAAAAATTTGGCTTCAGCTGTTTGTGTTTAAACAAAAATTGTATGAGTGATTTTATCATTCCTCTTTAACTGGGATTTTTCCCTTTAGCATTCTGTTAACAGCAAAGACTGCAAACAATTCTTGCAGTGGAAATAAAGCACATTCAAAATTTTTATTAAAATCTTTCTTCTGTAAGTAAGTAGTAGCCTTTGTCTCCCTAGAATAACATTAGAATATTATTTTTTATTTCTCTTTATCTAATTTCTAAAAAAGCAAAATCATATCTGAAAAGCGTTGCTTGAGGATTTTCTTCCCATTTTATTAATTATCTAATAGTAACATTGCCCTGAGGATATATTATTGATTAAATGTTATCTATGTGTCCCTTAGTTCAAATTCAGTTTTACACCAATATTTACCCTTCAATAAGCTCACAATAACTCAGTCCAGTCTTGAGGTTTTAACATCCAACATTTAAAGAAACTGAGTTAAAATGGTGGTGTACTGAGATGATGAAATTCTTTTCTTACTGTTATTTAGTCTAGTGTTTTTTTATTTTTAGCTGTATCTTCTAGCAGGGTGTCATCATGACCCTTCTCTGTGAAACTCTAAAAAGATTGCACTCTAATCATGATGATGCAATCTTCATGGGGCTCAGGACAGCTCTGTTCTGTATAACTTGGCTGGTTGGATGACCCTGGAGAAGGCTGTACCTGTTTCCATGCCTCTGTTTCTTCAGCTGGGGGGAATGATATAATTGTCCTACAAATCACACTGAGATGTAGTAAATGCTTCAGTAAATGTTGCAGTTAACTAAAAGTAAACCAGCTCCTATGTGTTTAGGGACAGAAGGAGGTACAATGCATCACATTTTTAAAATATTCCAAGAATGGCATTATATTATGCTTCAGATGTTAAGAAGAATATATTTGTTCAGCTTCTTCCTCTTGTTTGGTATACAACACAAATCACCGTTTTAACTCTTAATTCAAGATTGAGATAGCAGTTTATATTTTACATTTTCAGCATCAAAATGTAACTTGGTGGAGAACAACACATGATCATGAATATAAAAACAACTGTTGGAACATGCCCATCCCCAAAAATAACTCTCATACAAAATTTTTTTCTAGTTATTTGTTCAGTGAACAAACTTAATAAGAAACATCTTTTATTTGATCATTACTTTCATCGGTTACGCTCTATAATAAAAGTTTAGCTTGTGATTCTTTCTGTAGCTCCATTTAAAAATATTTTTTACATATTATCTCAATAGTTTATTCTTATCTGTGTTGTGTTTAACATCCAACGTAGGCTTTGATTTCAGATCCATTTTTATATTAGCTATTCTGTCTCTTTTTGGATTTGCTTTTGTCAATTGTGGGAAAAGACTGAAATTTTAATATATATACTCTGTATATAAAGATGCAGTGAGTAGGCTGCAAAATGTTTTCTCTTAAAGCTTTTAGCAAAAACAGATGAGGCATGAAATAACTCATTCTGAACAGACTAGCTGTGATACCCTGCTAACATTAAAGAGAAAATTAAAAAACAGCTTATGCCAACAAGCTTAGTATTCAGTACACTCAACAAGTTCAGATGTGACTCTTCATCCTGAAGGCTTAGAATGTTTGTCCGTGTTCCTGGTCTTGTGCAGTATTGCAGATCTTCCAGGAAAGCATGACTAAGGTTATCAACCTCTTTGTAATGAGACTGTATTTGGGGAAAAAAAAATGGGCGAGGACCAAATTTTAAAGACTGATAACTATGCTTTAACCTTGAAAACAAATACTGCATTGTGGATGGTGATGTCCTGCAAAAGTAGTAATTACTGCTTTCCAGTACTTTCAAGATCGGAGGGAATGGCAACAAAATATTTTGTAGCACTCTTAAGTGCACGTAGTGGAAATAGGCAAGTGGCTACCAAAGGATGCAAGCCCGTAATTAGGGATTTATTCCTAGCAAGTGAAAAATGCCATTCATTCAAATGAATGTGATATTTCTTATTTGCTCCTTTTTGCCAGCTTGTTTGAGGAGGAGATAATGTCATATGTGCCGCCACATGCCTTACTTCATCCTAGTTATTGCCAGTCCCCAAGAGGCTCACCCGTGTCTTCGCCTCAGAACTCTCCAGGTAAGTTGCTCAGGCACAGCTTCTGCATGGGTTGTATGAAAGCATTTCTTATACTTGCTAAGGACCAATTCCAGATAGGAAAGTCAGTAGGACACTTCTGCATTTCCAAAAGTTGGAGGATAAAAACAACAGAAAAATTGTTTGACTGTAATTTTTTTCTTTGCTTTCCAAATTGAAATTCATGGAAGCCTAAAGCCGAGCACCTACTATTTGGCAGCTGTAATCTGTTCCTCTCTGTGGTTCCCAATTTTACATGGATACAGCTACATGAACTGAAGCACCTTCTGAATGGTCAGTGAGCTTATCGCTGCAGTACTTCCATTATAATGGTTATTTGTAAGGTACTGCAGTAGAGCTAGTGCCATAATTTAGTTTACATTATGCTGCATGTCGTGACTTTCCACATTTCTGAAGATCCACATTCTGTTGCTCCAGCAACAACAAAGATTTAGTCCTATTTTTGAGGAAAGTCAACAAATGTGATTACATTTGACTGTCAAACTTGAACATTTGCCTTGGGCTCACAAGGTGTTTTGCCAGGAGAAAAGATTAGTGTATTACAACTTTAGAGGTTGTGATTTTTGTTCTGACTTGTAAAACACGCAAACTTGTTTTTCACTGATGTGAAACAACTAAGTGACTGCTCATGCCAGAGTCCTGATGCTGAGAGAATTAAAAATATGAGAACCAATAACTATGCTTTAAAACTATGCTTTTTTTAAAAAAAAATAAAAGTGTTAATAAGACCGTGGGGCAATAAGTGACAATTTTATGTAAAGCCAGATTGTTGTGTCTTAACATACAACTTTTGAAAACGAAGTACAGCAATTGAAGTTTATAGATGTTGCTATTCTTAGTTTTCTCAAGAAGATAATAGGTAAGTAAACTAAAATCATTGAAGTAAATTGGAAATGGCTTACGGGGATTTCTACAAATTTGAGAATAAAAGTATAGATAAGTAGAGAACACTTGGGATGTAAGGAACTCTAGGTGGTTCCAGACAATTAAAAAATTTCATCAGAAAAAGAACTGTGATTTTTATGGGCATTTCCAAGTCAACAATTAGAAAGAGCTTTGCCTTTTCAAAAAACCAGATTAAACCCATTCATAAACATGTCCCACATGGTTGCTTTTCCTGCTGCTGGATGTAGTACCTCTGTAGGACCTATTTGAAGAAACTATCCAAAGACCCTTAATGATCTTAGGGCATTCTGCAAAGTAGCAAAACAGAATATTTACATGTATTGATATTTTTGATACATATATACTTTAGATGTAACTGTTACCCTTTGTCAAGAAAAAAAAAAAAGCAAAACCAAACCAAAAACGGAAGAAAGAAATCTGTGTGTATGCATCTTATATTCAACTGCAAACCTGGCAGTCTTTTATGGGTAAAACCAGTTTTGGCTTTCAGAGCTGGAATTTATATCTTCACTGCTAGCACCTGCACCAAAGCATGCTGGGCAGGGCTTCACTTCAACAAAGTAATTTCAAAATATATTCAATCTTTAACATGGGATGTTCTCATCTGTTCCTCAAAGTAGCAGCACACAGCAAAGGATGAACAGTGGTGATTTTGACCTTGTTCTCATTAAAATTGTAAACTGTATTCTAATTCACAGAAAAATATAGAGAGACCATTGAATCCCTCTGCCGGTCTGCGAGTATGCATGTTTGCGTTGGTGTACAAATGACTTTTTGATGAGAAACTGTAAATAGCCCATCATTTCTGTGGAGGCTCTGTGTTTTCTTCATCAGCTAAACTGGCTGTGCTGCACTGCACGAGGTTTCGTGTTAAGGATCCATTGTTCAGATCAGTCACAATTGGTTGTGCATTCTCTTTTGGAAAAGATGAATAGTCATGAAGCTACTCTGCTTTAGAATATAACCTCTTTAAAAATCAAATATGATTATCACAGCACTGGTGTTTTTTAGCTCTTCCATTAACATCTTTTGTTCCCAGTGCGGAAGTAATCACTATAATTGCCCAGGAATTTCTTGGCATATGCATCTGATTTGCAATGACGACTTATCATGTGCTGACAGAATAATACACTGCTGATTTCTGAACCATGAAGAACCAGATTTACGTTCTGCGGTATCTCTCAGCAAAAACTTCCTTCAGGGGTTAAGATTAAAGCATGTTTTTGCTGCATTTTTTTGGTGACTACATTTTTGTACCTACTTTGACCCAAAGCAAAATAAACAAAGCAGGGGGAAAAGGCCAATAATTGAAAGGCTGTTTATTGCTTCAAGTTTCTGTAAGCTTTCCGGAGAATTCAGCTGAATGTACCATTAGAAGTCCTTGGTGTTCTCAGTAAAAGAGGATAACCACTATAGGTTAATCAATGACTGTGATTTGTTTTTCTGGAAGGATCCTGCATGTTCCCATTGGAGCTCTGAGGACTCCCTAACACTTTCTATTCCTCCCACACATTGCTCTAAGCCTAGAACAAGTGGCAAGTGTCTTTCTGGTCAGACAGGTCTTTTAAAGACCTGTAAATGTCATTCAGTGTTAATACTGATCTCGCCTGTTTTCTCTAATCTCTGCAGAGAAATTGACTCTGCAGCTTCTTCCAGCAGCCACTTCCGCAGGATGTGCTTGTTGCCTTTTTCCGTCAGACCCGTATGCTTTGTGGCTCAACAAGTTGCTGTCTTTTCCCCAGGTCTCTGCCCACAGGCTGAACGGATACACGTCCTCTCTCTTTAAATAACCTGAAACGTTACGTTCTCACGCCTTCACCCATAATAGCAATAAGAGTTTCTACATTGGCTTAGTTTCATAAAGGGACCCAAAAGAAAACTCACACAAAGAACTGATTGTCACTTAAAAGACAGAAGTCTACATGTATGTGCTTCTAAATTGTTCTTTCATATTTTCAGTGCATTATGGGTCTGTTAGATGAATACCTGTTGTAGATAAGTAGTTGGCAACCTGTGCATACTGTAGAGCATGAGATGTTTTAAATGTCCTCTGAGATTTTTGTGAGGGGTGTCTACTCAGCCGTGCAGGTGAGGAATTTACTATTATGAAAACTAGGACTGAGAAGATGAGAGTAAAATGGCTAGGATTAACTGCCTCTTTGGAACACTGTCTTGCAATCAAATCAGTTGAAATAATTTATCCAGGGAGGCAGTGGAAGTTCTCAGGGTTGTATTATTCAGAATAGATAAGACTAAACACCCTATCTGTATACACTAGATTTGTACACACAGACACTTGGGTATGCAATTTTTTTTGGTATGCAGATCTCATCTCTCTCTGCTTTTAAGAAACTGACCCTCAAAATATTATTTCAATAACAAAGCACTTGGATGTCCATCATGGATGTTCCTGCAATTACATGAGAAAAATTCCACAAACTTAAATTTGGTAGCCTTTCCATTTTTCCAATATTTTTCTTCCTTGTACTTCCCCAAGGAAAAATTTCTACTAGGGAATTTCCAAAAGTCTTTCTTCTTCAGCTTGATGACTTCAACAGGGGCACAGCAGAGTACAGTCTGTTTATGCTTAATTTCTGAATTCTTGTTTTTCCTGACAATATTAAAACCAGAACAGAGCAGAACATTTATTGCATGAGCTATTTTAAAGGTTAGACACAAAGTATGCTTAACAAACAAAAGTTAAGTCTTTGCAGTTGATTGTTTTTTGGGTTGGTTTTTTTTGTTGTTTTTGCTTTTTTTTTTAAAAATCCAACCTTTGCATTGACCTGGATTTGCTCTTTTAAGACTTAATATAGAAAGATGATACTACTGGAAATGAGCAACCAAAAAGTCTTGAATGCAGAGCAGATTTGAAGATATGCAGCTTTTACTCTTTATAAAGGTGACAAAACCAAACGCATACCATGCCTTTTGCAATTAAGGAGTCTTTTCAGTAGAGGATGGGACATAAATCGGTTCATGTCACTACAACTCATTCTTTGCTTATTGCTTCCTGCAGGTACTCAGCGTGCCAATGCCCGAGCTCCAGCTCCTTACAAAAGAGATTTTGAAGCCAAGCTGAGGAACTTTTACAGGAAGCTGGAGACTAAAGGATATGGACAAGGCCCAGGGAAACTGAAGTATGTTGAAGCATCTCATGAAACCGGATTTACTTCTCAGGCACCCTACCTTGTCTTGCATGTCTACAAGCTTCTTCTCATTAGAATGAATGCAAGATGTTATGGTTCTGGAAATGTAAACCCTGTCATGAAAGACTTCATGCCAACATGTGATTCATAGCAGAGGATACAGCAAGTTCTGGGCATATTTTCTGTGTTTTCTCCAACTATATTTTTCATACAAACAATATTACTAATACAGTGCTGAAAAGCACTTTGGGAAGAGACATACAGAATAGGAAGCACCTGAATTCTTCCACAGCAATTACTATGATATAAACAGTAATATTTTTTTCATTTCTTTTTCCACTGAGAATACTAGATAGGCTTATATTTTGTATATCATTGCCTGTATTGATAACAAAATCCTCTTTAGTAAAAGAGGATTCATAAAATTAAATGTTACTAAATTCTAGGGATTGCCTTAAACTACTAATGAGTACTTTTACTTACTCTGAATGCTAGAGTGCTTGGAGTGAGGTCTTCCCTCCCTCATTTATTTGGTAATTGTGCAATTATGTACTTTTATGTTAAGGATCATGATTATAACGTAGTTTCATAATCTTACAAATTGCCAAGTCTTGTGCCAGCTATCAAACTCTTGTAGTTTGATATTCTCTTAGTAGCTGTGATGCATCAGAACACTTTTTAACCATTTCTTCTATTATAATAGGGGATCAGGTTTTGTTTGTTAGGTTGATTGGTTTGGTTTGGGCTTTTGTTTTGTTTTGAGTTCCCCCAGCTAGTCACTTCTCACATTTTGCAGGAATTTGTGCAAAGCTCAGACCTCATTTATGTGAGCTTGTTAAAAGTTTTCCACAACTGAAATAGGATTAAAATGATATTGTTTAGACAATCTTAAGAGGCAGGGGTTGGATGTTGTCTGCATATACTGTGATGAAATCATAAAGTCTTAAAGCTTAATCTATGAAAGTTTTGTCATGAATTCTCGGGTAAAAAGAGCATGGCATTTGCTACCTGTAAGATCCATTACATTTCTTGCACCTTTTTTTCCTGATCTATTTGCCATTACAGTGTGGATTTTTAAGCAGAATAACAGCTTAAGTTTTGAACAAAAGTTTTCTCTGGGTTCCTTTCCCAGGCATACACTGACCTGCTCTTTTTTTTCAAACCAGAACTCCAGCGCAGCTGGCATACTTGCCTGGCTGCTTTTGTTGCCCAGATGCCTTGCCAGTTACTGGCCTCTCTGATTCTGTGTCCTCTGCAGGACAGCCCAGTGCAATCACCGACTAATCTCTGCACAAGTAGTAAAGCCAGCAAGGGCTTTGCAAGAGGCTGTGTGGCAGGGTAATCTGCCTCTCTGCCAGCAGCTGCAGCTCCCAGCTTTGGTCTGACTGACTGATCAAACACACAGATAAAGCACTATTTGAATATAAAGCAAGCTAAGTTTCAGGAAACCAAATGTTTTTTTGGTATATGATAAAATGTTTAAGTAAGGAGGATTCTTTGAGCTCTTATTTTAGATCTTTATGAGACTTTCTCACTTTCACGTTTTTTTCTTTTAGAAGGTACGTTATGTTTTCACATGTGATGCTTCAGCCTGGTTTTCACAAACAATTATCATTGCTTCTAGACTTTTTGTCCCATCACACTTACACTGGGCATAATGTAGAGATGTGTGATTCTGGAGTTACCACTCAGTGACTTTCCTACAATTTTATCTTTTTCCTTGTTAAGAGAATGATTTTTGCATAAAAGGTTAGGTTCTTGCTTACAATAGGACTGATTTAAAGGCCCAGCCTTACAAATGGATTTCAAACGATGAAAATTCCCACTTCAGGACCCTTCCCATTGACACCTTTAATTTAAGGAAGAACAAGAGTAGAAAAAATAAAACTAGACTTCTTTGTACAAGAGATGTTTTATTGAAATTTATAGATGCTTCAGGGAGACAGACGAACAGACAGAAGCTACCTGATCTGGATCAGATTATCCAACAGAAACATGTGTTTCTATGAAGTCACCCTGTTACCTTGCAGTATAAATAAATGTTTCTAACTGTGGTTCATGTTTACAAATTGCTGTTTCAAAATTATTTTGCTCTTCAGATTAATAATCAGAAGAGATCACTTGCTAGAAGATGCCTTTAACCAGATCATGGGCTACTCGAGAAAAGACCTGCAGAGAAATAAACTGTATGTCACGTTTGTTGGGGAAGAAGGGTGAGTAGAACAGGGAAGTAAAGTGATCTCAAAATTCAGTGTGTCTTGCAGCTGCTGTTTCACCAAAGTTCTTGTGGTCTGGAGTGAAAGGGGAAGGATTACAGTCAGGAAATGCCAGATACATAAACCTAGAACATACAACTGTTCAAGATGACTTTTTAGGCATTGTGAAATGTAATGTATCCTGCCTTTGCAGAAGTAATGCATGTGTTTATGTGAATTTTCACAATAGTTGGTGTGTGTTTCAGAATGTTGCTGGGAAAGCAAAGCAAAAACAAACAGCTTTCTCGTGTTATTCATACTTTTCCTCTGTTAATGCTGACATTCTATCTCCAGTGCTTGTTAAAAGACAGCTGCCATTTGTTGGAGGCAGGGTGCTTCAAGAATAGGCTAGAGGCTCAATCCTTAATTCAAATTCTGTCTGAGGCAACAGGAGCTGAGAACCTTCTGTGCTACCGGAAGTGCTCACTGCCTCTCCAGGCCGGGGCCTGTGTCACAAAGCAAAGCAACCAGGTTGTTGCTGGTTGTCAAATAAACACAAATATTCCTAACATTCCAGTCACTTCAGAGAACACTCCATCTTTATCTAATAAAAGTCTAATGTGTTACAGGTAAGGCAAGATCACAGAATCATAAAATGTTTTGGGTTGGAAGGGACCTTTAAAGGTCATTCAACTTGCCTGCAGAGAGCAGGGCCATCTTTAACTAGTTGAGGTTGCTCAGAGCTCCATCTAACCTGACTTTGAATATTTCCAAGGATGGGGCATCTACCACCTCTCTGGGCAACCTGTTCCAGCATTTGACTGCCCTCAATGTAAAAAATATTCTCCTTTATGTCTAGTCTAAATCTACCCTCTTTTAGTTTAAAAACATTGCTTTTTGTCCTGTGGTTAGGCTTTGTAAGTGAAACTGGAACAATATACTATTTACCTCTTTTGTCTCTTGATTTGTGTCCCCTTTGTCAGATTGTAAAGCCTACTGCCTTAGATACAAATATTTGTATTGATATATTTCATTAATGTATTTGTAATTACATTCAAAATTTTTTTCCTTGATATTTAGCAAACTGCAGCACACAGCTCTTGGAATGCTGTAGTGTGTATTATTGCCATGCGATGTGTGAGTCTTCAAAATAGCCAAGTCGTAATAGAAACATCTCATGCAAGATTAGATAAAACTCATCATCTTTGAAAGTCCCTAAGTCCTATTGGTTTTTGAAAGTTCACCCTGAAGTGCTTAGTGTTAATAAGGACTCACTGAAGTCTTAGAAAATGTTGACAGCTGAGAGCCAAGTGTGGACTTGTTCATATAAATAATATCACCATGCTGTCTGAGGGAAAACTCAGAACTGGAATGACAAGGCTGGTGCAGGATGAGATTACTCTATATTGACAGAGCAGGGTGGGGATGCAGGAACGAGGCCTGTCTTACACAGCCCTACCAGCCTCTACTTTCACAGCTACAACCTCAGATTTAAAATTGAAATGGAAAATTTTAAAATCATATGTGAGATAGAGTTTGATGCAGATAGATTATCTCCTTTTACCAGACGTTAGGCTGTTGCATTTCATCACAGCAAGATGAAGAGTGACCTGGAAATGGGGGGTGACGTATCCTGTTCCCATTATATCCAGCTTTACACAAGGCTCTTTTCTTATCGGAAAAGAATGAGTTAATTAAGAACAAAGTCAAATTAAAATTGCATCAATTCTCTGTTTACAGATCTTGTGTTTTGAATGAAGGAAGGATATGTGCAACCAGTGTTGTTTCATCAGAGATGGTGCAAGGATATGTATCACATCAAACTATTCATTTGGCTAGGTGTAGAAAGACAGGTCAGGGTGGAGGAGAAGACGACGATGAGGAGGAGGAATACTGAAAGATAATTATTTCCTATTTGCTCCACCTTTTCCTTTTTTAAGTTTTTAAGTGGGAGTTTGCATTTGCATTTCTTTTCCTTTCGGTAGAGGTGTAAGTTTTAAAGTAATGAATGGGTAATTCATTACAAATGAAAATGTTTTAGTAACTTGATTTATTACTATATAAATGAGTGAGTGGGACAACTCATAGTTACTGTTGCTCATATGATTCTTATCATAAGTCTCATAGTGTTTGGTATCTTCCTTGAACCTTCAATTTCTACTCATGCAATTGTGATGTTAGTTTAATGTTTTTACATTCATACTTCATGTGGTGATTAATGAAGAAAATTTTGGTACAAAGAATATGGTTCCTTAAAATTACTTTCCCTAAGTTCTGTTAACTATTAGAAGAAACGGCTTTGCATTTAAGAGTGGTAAATCTGAAGCATTAATGGTGCTTCCTAGGAGACATGAGTCAGGTTGCCAACAACATATTACTCTACTCCTGAATACCCAAATGCCCCACAGTTGCAGCTGTTGTGTGGTTGCATACCTCCTGTATGAAGTTTTCTCACCCTTGTGCCAAGCATTTAATTGTGGGATAAATCTGACTGGCAGTGCAGGACTCCCATGATTGATTTATTTAACATGACTCACAGTTAACTGCATACAAAAGGAGCAGCATGAAATGGCTAGTAGTCAAGCAACAGTTTCTATCTTAAGATTTCATAGTGAGTCTGATTATCCAAGAAGTTTACAAGAGTCTTCCAGATGAAGAATGGTATTTGTGCCAAAATTAAGATCCAACAGTTGTCCATGATAGCAAACCAATTCGCTTTTTTTCCTGCATTTTGTGGATGGAATCTGCCCTTCTTGCCAGTATAAAGATCTGTTTCAGTACTTCTCATTTGAAGCTTAACAGAAGTGAAGTGCTTTCAAATGACTGAAGGGAAAATGTTTTTCTTTCAACAGAAGAGAGGCCTTGACTTGATGATGGTACCTGGCCTTTTCTGACAACTACATCCTCAAAAACAACTCTCATCTCTGTTTGTCTTCTATAAAAGTTCATGAGCCAAAATACTAGTAGCAGAAGTCCTGTGTGAAAGCTGACCTTCTCTGTGACAATGCTGTCTGTGCATTGTCTTAGTACTAAAGCAACATTTTAAAAGTCAAGTATGAAATCTTGAATCTCTGGAAGATACATCTTTAGAGCTATTTATCAGGATCATAACAACCTCTGTTCACCATAGGAAAATCCCTAGTTTACTGTTTTCCAACTCTACCAGAACATTAACTTTATATTTAATACATTTGACTGGTAACCCACAGCATAATGCCAAAATTCACTCTCAGTGCTTTGTCAGCTATGAGTTTGTTTATGATTCAAGAAGAATAGGTTATTTAGATTCCTTATTCATTAGTACTGGAATCTTGAAATAGCAAAAAAAAAAAACATCAAAGGAAATGCACTCTCCAAAAGACATTTAAGTGCACTCAAGTTTGGAAGACAGACAAAAAAATTTAGAAAGATAAATCACTGAAGCAATCTCAGGTTGTATTGCTAGGGAAAACAGAAATATTATCCTTTAAATTGTCCTATTGTTGCAAGCCTGCAAAGACAAAATATGAGCATTGTTCATTTTCATTCTAAATTTGTCAGATGCAGATAGTTCTAATGTTGGCTCTTTTCATGTCTCCTCGTCCCCTGCCGCCAATTATTTGGTTATATTCCTGTGGCAGAGGCCATGACAGCTGGAGCCAAATTTTTTATGAGAGCAGCCCACATAGAGCATTTCATTCCAGTCCTCCAAGCCATTACATTTCAGAATAGCCCCGCAAGGACTTCACATACCTTGGCATTAAGCAATATGCAGGATAAGGGTTCTAGCTAAATTCTTAAGAAATTTTAATTAAAATATAGCATAAGGAATGCAGATTCAAAAAAAGCATTTCTTTGCACAGAGTGAACACTTTATAGTAATACCAAGTTTCTCTTTAAAGGCTGGACTACAGTGGACCTTCAAGAGAGTTTTTTTTCCTGGTGTCTAGAGAGCTCTTCAATCCATATTATGGTCTGTTTGAATACTCAGCCAATGATACCTATACAGTACAAATAAGTCCCATGTCTGCTTTTGTAGACAATCACCATGAGTGGTAAGAATTATTTTTCTTTTTGTTTTTCTGATATGTTTTCTGTTGTTCCTCCTTGTAGACAACTGCTCCAAATGGATCAGGCGTATAACACAGAATCTGATCTTTTAAACCAGCAGCGAAATAATTACATTTCTTTATACTTTCCTGATTTTCTTTTCTCTTGTGGTTTTAAATGATCTTATTTCTCACAAGGTCAGCAAAACTGTGATTTGGAACATGTGCCGTGGGATTCTCTTGCAACACAACTCTGCATTTCTTGTACATTACCAGTCATTTTGTGAAAGCAGTATTAGCCTCTTATATTAAAAAAAAAAAAAACCAAAACAAACAAAACACAACACAGAAAACTGGCTTTTTGTCAACTAAGGAGATTAAGGGAGATTTCAGACGGGTGTTACTGTATGTAATTTGAGACTTCCTAAAGAGTACAGAAGTTTCCTTAGTGGAAAAAACCAACATACCTATTGGACAGAAATCTAGGAAGGTATCTTAATTGGGAACAGGGTGAAGACTGCTGATTATATAGCTTATAAGCAAGTCTGTACATACATACTTCTAAAATAGAGGATTTTTACATAATCCCATTTTCACAATTATAAGCCAGTTTATATCACCCTCAGTTGATTTAAGCCATGGCATCAACATGTCTATAAAGCTGTGCTGTGAATATTAACAGAGAATTCTGTTGTGTAGGTAGTTAGATAACAGTAACAGTAGAATGACAACTGCTCAACTGCATAGGACAGATGTGAACTGAGTTCTTATTTATTGGAAACCAGTTACGAAGAATGAATATCAGAAAGGAATCTCATGACTAGTTTTAAAAATTAATAGAAAATTAAATGGTTGGCTGTATCCAGTTCAGTTAGTTGAAGCAACCTAGCTGTTGAACTCCAATACTGCAACAATAAATGGCATATGCTATATTGAAAAAGCAGAACAGTCTGGTCAAAAGGAGAGCAAAAGCCCTTGCATACTATGCAGCTTCTGCCACTCTTTTGTATTCATCTTGGCTTTTGCAATGCTGGACAGAGACCTTGGAGGTGAGGGAGGCACAACCCCTTCGCTGTCTGGGAGAGCTGGTGCCAGTGACAGCACCCGTCTTGTACAGCCTCAGGGGGAATTCAGAAAATGCAGTTGTGACAAGCAGTTATGCACGAAAGGAGAAGGCTCTGCAAGTTACATCCTCATCTTGCAAACCCTGTGTACAGGCAGGTATAATAAGAAACATTATTTTCTTTGAAAAAAAGGAACACTAGACTTAAATCTAGTTCAAGAGACATGAAGGATTTTTCACTATGGGTCTTTATTCTCATGGGAATATTTGCAAAGACCCTACTGTTTCAAAGTTACTGCCATCTGATCTCAGATCTGTCAAACTCACTCCCCCCAACTCTTGTCACATATCAACAAAATGGAGATAACATGGAAGGAAAGAGAGACAGGAGAGAAGATCGCTTAGATTCCATTTACATAGCGCTGGAGAGCACTGTGATACATAAAAAAAACCCAAAAAAACCAACAAAAAAAACAACAAAAAAAGAAAGTTTCCAGCCACTGTTCGCAACAATACATACAGAACTCCATAATCACTAGTCAGAAGAGGGAGCAAGGAGCTACTGTAAGCAGGGAGACAGCAAGAACTGTCAGACTGGGAAAGGCTAGAAAAACCTTTGGCCTCCCAGTAACATGGAAACAAATGAATCCTATATGATGTGTGTAAAGAAAATAGACAGTGGCTGTCATTTTGGAAGATGTGCTTTCATAAAGAGGCAGGGGTTGATTTGGTTAATAGGAATTTGACATTTCTGAGAAGTTGCAACTTAGGTATCTGAGGGATTTTCCACACCCTGCAGACTTGCATATTTTCTGTGCTTTACTCAGAATGTAAAAGAAACACAAGAAAAGAAAAACAAAATTACCACGATTTAGACACAGCTATCTGATTTTAAAATGCTGTTTGGAAATGTAAGTTTTGATGACAGAGCAGTGTACAAACCACAATGTTTCAGTATAATGATTGTAACTCTTCTTCTTCCAGGTTCAGATTTAGTGGTCGAATTCTTGGTCTTGCTCTGATACATCAGTATTTGCTAGATGCCTTTTTTACACGACCCTTTTATAAAGCCCTCCTCCGAATGTGAGTAGAATTGTTCTGTCTCCTTTTTCTTGTTTAGTTCTTTCCCCATGGATGATGCCATTTTGTGTATGGATAAATTATGATGTTTTATTGCCAAAAGATAGGCCATCGTTTATAAACTAAGAATTTCATTTCAATCTAGGACTTTTTTTTCAAAGTATAGTTGTTTCTACCTATGATTATTAGCCAGTTACCTAATAACTCAGAATGTTTCTGATCAGTGTGAAAACCTCGTGTTTTATTTTAGCCATGTTACCAGCTTTTATCTACAAAATTTTACGTTTGAAGTACTACAATGAAATGCTGTGGTTTTTTTCCAGATATGAATAGAGTTCTTATTCATTTGTCTTGTAATGACTCACAGGATAGGATGTGAATCACTTTGTAACTTAGACTACAAGACCCGTTCTCAGAGGTAAACTGATTGTTGACAATCTCCATTTTGAGGAACTTTACTCTGATACATTTTAGAGTTTGTTTTCAGAACTACTATTCCTGTTCTGGATGAAACAGAGAGAGCTGCACTTGCTCAGCATGTCTGGAATTTAAGACCTAGTGAACTTAAGGTGCTTCACTTTTTGTCCTCCATTTGAAAGCTGTTTTTGAGAAGTCTGGAAGGATATTTTTTGTATAAAACATTATACATTCAAGCAGTGTGGAGTAATGCATCCACTCCTATTACATATGTATTTTAAAAATACTTTAATGCTAGTAACATAATTTTAAAAAGAATGAAGACTTAGCCCAGATGGACTTTAAAACTAATGTTGCGTGACTGCCAAAGTAAATTAATTGTTTAACTTGGTGGTTCTCTAAACAGTAAAATTAAAAATAAGGGGCGGCCACCTTTGTATGCAGTGTAATTCATGTAACTTCCCCATCCAAGCTCTGGACCTTCACTTTCCTCAGAACAACCAACCAGACTACTTCTGCAGATGGGACATTGTACCAAATTCATCAGCTTTCAACTTCATTGTTGAAGTTGTTGTAGGTAGGAGCCCTTACTGCAGGATGTCACTGAAACTAAACTACAAACCTTTCTTCTTACTTGTATATGGACCCAAGACTAGAAGCGGGCAGGGAACCCTGCAGCTGAAAAGCACCTTACTTAACAAATAACCCCAGTGTCCTATTTCACACAGAACGGGATTTAAGAAGTTAAGAAAAATGACAGAAATTGCCACCGCGGTGTTAAATATTGTTAACAGATGACATGTTCAAAGCTTGGAGTAGTAACTGTTAAAGACAGCAAGGGGTGATCGCCTTACAGCTTGGATTTGTAAAAGAGGGACCAGCTAAGGGGAAATATGGCAGAAGATAAAAAGATATTTCTGTGGTAAACAGGGTATCTGAACAGACTTCTTTGCAAAATGAAGAGACAAGAGAGGTGGCAGTGAAGTGTAGTCACATAAGCAAAAGGGAGAGTAGTCACTTGTTAAAAAAACTTACCATTTCTTTTATGATTTGAATGTTTTTTGTCTCTTCAGTCTGCGTATTTTCATAATTCCAAAATACTCTTCACAGGAAATACGGGGCAGACTCACCGTAAGCTTAAAACCTATGTGTCTTCAAACTAATAAATTCTGGAGTTTTCTGTATTAACAAAATCATTTTGTGTTATACAGTAACTGCTATTGCTATTGCAAATAAACAGAGATTTGAAGTAGTATCTTCTTTATTCTATTGATTTTTCTCTTGGCTCAAATTTTCAGTCTGTTTTTCACGACTGCTCTATCCAAGTTTAGTTACTGAGCACGTGCTACTGCCATCATCTACATTTGTGTGTTCTGCTTGTTTATCTATAGACTCTGTGACCTGAGTGACCTGGAATACCTCGATGAGGAGTTTCACCAGAGTTTGCAGTGGATGAAAGACAATGATATACATGATATCCTAGATCTCACGTTTACCGTAAACGAAGAAGTTTTTGGGCAGGTAGGTAAAATTCTTAATTTAATTTCCTTTGTGTATTCTACTGCTAGATAAACATATAGACAGAAGGATGATTGTCATACCATGCTGATTTGAACTTGTTTTTATAAAATTCTGGTTAATGAAAACAATGGTGAAATCTAAGGAGGAATTATTATTTGTAACCAGTCAAACACATGTCTTACTGGTTAAGGAGATTTTCTGAAGACTATGTGAAATAACAAAATTTTGGATTGTTCCGCTGGAGGTAGTTTACCTGAATTTAATTACAGCAGAGTTATCATTCAACGGTACTAAAACACATTTGTTATGACGTTATTTAGAAGACTTTGCTACTTTAGTTGCTGTAAAGATTGTTTCTTCTCATTTTATTTTTCACGCTAAATATGAAGATTCTTCAGACTAAATGGGATTTTAAATATAATTTTATTTAAAAAAATAAATAAATTCCCATTTCACATATTTCAGTTTGCGAAAGTCAGTCTTGACTAGTGCTTTTGAGGAACTAATTCAATTTAAAAATTCTAATTGTTACAATTCTTTCGTTTGTCTTTATAATACTGTGTTGTCGCTTTGTCATTGTTTTCCTAAGATCACAGAACGGGAACTAAAGCCAGGAGGTGCCAACATCCCAGTCACTGAAAAGAACAAGAAAGAATATATAGAAAGAATGGTGAAATGGAGAATTGAGAGAGGAGTTGTACAACAGACAGAAAGTCTAGTTCGTGGTTTCTATGAGGTAAAAAACTCCAAAATGAAATTTACTTTGTTCCTTTATCCTCCACAAATATTTTTTTCCCTCTTATACATTTACAGAGTCCCAAAAAGGAGATACATATATAATCAGAAGTGGCATTACAGATATTGGGGGTTGGTATTAAAAAAAAAGAGTAAAAATTGTTAATCACTGAATTAAATACTATGGTTCTATATCTTCTCTAAACTTGAAAGTAATATTGATCACTCTTCGTATCATGAGCAGTGAACGCTTGCTAAAGTGACCCATCTGATTCTTCATGGGGTTTTTGAGATTTTTTGTGTGCATGCTGTACACAGCGTAACATAGTAGACTGAATGTATTTCAAGGTGTTTCTCTCCTACCTGTTTTAACATGGACAATTATTTGCAAATAAAATTCTCTCCCAAACGCTGTCATCCTCTAATAAAAACAGATTGGAACTGCAGTGCAATATAAACATTTTGTTAAAAGTCCATTTATTTGGCTTTAGAAAGAGAAAAAAAAAACCAAACAATTCTTTCAAGTAGTGAGAGAAATGTTAGCTGATAAATGGTTAGTAGCAGACAGTCCTTTTTGAGGGAGACAAAAATCAATAAATGAAGAAATGTTGCTATGAATTTTTTTTCCTTTTACAGGTGGTTGATGCAAGGCTGGTGTCTGTATTTGATGCCAGAGAACTGGAGCTGGTTATAGCTGGAACAGCAGAAATTGACTTGAGTGACTGGAGAAATAATACAGAGTATAGAGGAGGTAACCTTAAGTTGCAATTCACTGGCAAGGGGCCGTGAATTACCCAGTTTCTGAGACACTGAAGAATCATCCCATGAGATAAATTCTTAGTATCTTCTTAATTCTGTGGTTAAGTTTGTGTTAGGAGACGGTAATTCGTCCGTTTTAGTTTGCTTGATTGCTTCCCCATGCAGCTCTTCACTTACTGCTCTTGTCAGGACAGAGCAGTCTTCTCCACAGACAGTGCTGTGTTCACCTGCACACTAGCGGAGTACCCCTCAAACGCTGGAGACAAACAGAAATGGTAGCCATTCTTTGTAGTATCTACCTCTTTTCTACTCTCAAAGAAGACAGGAAACTACAAGTAATCCCAGTGACTGCAGCTGCCAGTTGAGATACCTTGAGAGCAAGGCAAGATTTGGGAACTACTCTGAGAGAGATGGTTCCAGGATCATCTGTATCTTTAAATATATAAAAAATGCAGCATTGGAATATTTCAAGAATTGCCATTCCTGTTTGTGATTGATTAGTGGAAGAAATGATTGCAAAAGAGATTTCACTCCTTTGTCATAGTAAATTAACTCTCTGCCTTTAAGATTTTTAAGCATTTTAGGAGTATTCTTCTGTCACCTCTTGCAAGATGTGCAAATGGATAAGAAATATGGCATTATAGTGATTAAGGCCAAACTAGGAAAAACTTATTAACTACTCTCTCAACCACTTTTATAGCACCTGAGGATATAAAGGCTCTGCTTGTTTTAACAGGTTATCATGACAATCATATTGTCATTCGGTGGTTCTGGGCTGCTGTGGAAAGATTCAACAATGAACAACGACTAAGACTTTTACAGGTAACAAATAAGCTGACCCGTGTAGAAACAGTATGTGTCATTAAAATTAGACACTAAACTAGTCCCATCCAGGCTTATTACGTCCAAAAATGATGGTGATGTTGGCTAGTGGGAATAACCTGATAATCCTCAGAGACTAACCGTAATAAGTTTAAGTGATGGAAGCTCACAGCTATTTTTGTAGATGTCTAAGTTAAATACTTTTAGGATGAAGTACCTGATGTCAGTAATACTTTACTATTGTTTGATTAAAAAAAGTACATTAAGACTAGTAAAGATAGCAAAAGAAAACTGTAATTGGTTGTATCACTAACTAGAAATTTTAATAATATTTCTACAGCTAAGGAAGGATAAAGCTTAGATAGAAGTTTAAGTGCCTCAAATTAGAAAATAATGATGAAAACATCAGTCCAGTTCCATTTTTACTGTCAATCTGCAGAATCCAGTCATCCTGTTGATGGACAGAAGCCTCTTAACAGGAATATTTATGCATGTAGGTTTACTATTGAATTAATATTTTTAAAATTCAGTTTATGTCCACCATATCTGTAAAGAAAAAGAGAAACCCCCACCCCAAACAATACTGTCTTCTTGATCTATTATGAAATCCACTGTTTTTAGCAAATCGGAATGTGCATCTGATTATGGAGTATAATGAAGGATTTTCTTTTTTTATCTGTTCAAGTATTTTAAAAAGGTCTGTAAAAAGCAGTGTGGGATCTCTCATTCGATGGAGAGACAGATATATCTGCTATATGTTCCTATCACGTTAGTCAGAAGTTTTTATCATATCCAGATCATTAAAAATTAAATAGCCTCTGATCTGTTAAAAAACATGTTTGATGTGTTTATGACTGGTTATAACTAAATCTACTCAGCAGACAGCGTTTCAGCAAATGCTGGTGGGCATTCTACCTAATCCTCAGAATTTAGTCATTTTCTAGATCCTATATTACTATGTAAAGAAACTGAAATCCCCACAGCCAAAAAGGCATAATATGAAGCCATTATCATACATTATTCTCTTTTTATTAGTTCCTCTTAATACAGAATAAAGACAGTAAGGAAGAACTCACTTAGGCCTAAGTTTAAGTAAGTTGATATTAATAGTGTTTTATTCTACAGTATTTATGTAGCATAATTACTCTTTCAAAGAGAAACCTTTGAGGAAAATTAATCTGGTAAATTGTCTCTTCTAAAGCCCTATCAGGAAATTGTTTTCTCTTACCCTCCATTTAAAGTAGCATTTATCCTTTGTGCCTCACAAATTTCCTTACTTTGTAAATGCATTTACATAAGCATTTGGAATTCAGTGAGTACGTTGATAGAAATAAATTTCTAACCTTCACCATCTGTGTATCACATATCCATGATATTTTGTTGTGCTGGCAGTTTGTTACAGGCACGTCCAGCATACCTTACGAAGGATTTGCCTCTCTACGGGGGAGCAATGGTCCAAGAAGGTTCTGTGTAGAAAAGTGGGGGAAGATCACTGCTCTTCCAAGGTACAATTCTGCGTGTATTAATGCTAGAGATAATTTAGAATATCAGTTACCACAAAAACCGATAAGCTGTTTGAGAAACATCTACAAGTTTTAACTGTATATGCAAATATCCTGTGCCTTACATGAAAATTTCCTTCCCTGTTGTTCCAGTGTCTGATGCATCCATTTTTCTTTTAACTCAATTTTGTTGTCCTTTCCTCCAGTTCTATAATTCTGTAGCCTTTAGAACAGGTTAACAGTAGTTAGACACAGATTAGTGTGTGGGGTGTGGGTGAACTAACTATAATCAGATCTCAGCTTTAGTGTGGTGCTTATAGCCTGTGGTGGTAGCTTTGGGCTGGGTCGATCCATGGAGGAAATTGAACCCTAATTCTAGCCCATTCCTCATAAACAAGATTCCTCAGGAATAACTTGCATTTAAAGTCTCTTTTTAGACACAAGGCAGCTGCCAGACACAGACAGTTTCTCTGACCAACAACCCTTAGCTTATTTCTCCAGCATAACGTCAGAGGCAGAGATAGATGCCTCTGGGGTTGGCTCCTGTCTGCAGGCTGCCATTTGAACCAAGCTGAGAAAATCAAAGATGCAGAAGTGGCACTGTGAAATCCACAGGCACACAGCAGGTGGCCTTAAAACGAAGTCATCTTTCCAGTTTACAGTACAAATAAGAGCTAGGCACGTAAGGACTAATGACAAGCAAATTCTGGAAATTGCTATTTCAAATCAAATACCCTAATATCTTTTGGCAGCCTAGTAATACTTTGTAGCCCAGTGAGTCTACTTCATCATTTGATTATGAGTGACCTGTGGACTAGCTTTGATTCTGTTTAAAAAGAGAAACCTTTGATTTTTAAAAAATAATTTCTGACTTCAAAATACAAGATTTTCTTTTGAGTTTAAGTAAGAAAAGAGATTGTGGGAGTTTTTTCATATATTCTCTAATGCTGGAATTCCTGGTGCCAACAAGCACAGCTTGCAGCATGGAAAAGATCAGGACATGCCAGAACAGGATGCTCAGAATTTCCTCTGAAAAGGTTACACAGAGCCCTGGTCGTAATAAACCACAGAACAAAACTGCTTCCTGTAGTGCAATGTGGAGAAACACGACGAGAATCTTTGCTATTGTAGGGTGCTCAGCAAGTGTAGGGGGAAAGCAAACTCTGCATGCTTAGGAGAGTGTATCATGCCCTTGAAACTTCATTTATGATTCCCTTGGTTAGGAAATATTTTATTTTTATCTCTGGATAGTTCTTCACACACAAGTATGAGAATTAAAATATACCAACACACTCGTTTTGTTAAAATAAAAACAAGTGCGTATGACAAACATCTACAGTTGTCATGAGCTGGAAATTGCTGGCATTCATACATGGGGAACCTTGTTCTCACAAACACATAAATAATCTTCCGTGTTTACGCTTAAATGGGCAGTATTTGCATATTTGCATTTTTACCTGTCGAGTTCCTGTGTGCAATGTAGCTTCAGCCTGCATCTCACCAGCTTCAAAGACTTACTGTGCAAACACCAAGTAGTACCGCCTTGAAGGTTAAACATTGTTAAGAACGACCCCCAGTAGCAAATTTCCAAGAGGTTTCCAACAAGCTCTGTGTGTGTAAACACATTGCTGGATCTGCTGAGAATGTTGCCCTAGGACTCTGTGACTCTTACTGTCTCTCAGATAACTAAAGCATTTGTGTTAAGGCCCCACCACCCACTTGTAGTGTGTTACACTTTGCAAATTCCCTTTTAATTTCAGAGGGAGTGCTTGTGAAATTTGATAATACTTGGTGTGAGGGTGGCAAAAGCTAGGGCTGGACAAGTCAGTGCACTTTGTTTCTTCCTCTGTTTCTAAAAAAACTACTGCACTGTTGAAAACATCTAACAATGCCCATCCCCATTTCTTCTTCCTGATTCTGGGACAGAGAAGGCAACTAATACAGTTACTTAGATATGTGATTGTGGTCTAGCAGCTGTGAATATAAACACAAAAGTATCTGCTAGACGTTTGCCTAGTTCCCACTGTTCCAACTGCTATGTAATCAATTCTGTTGAGCCAAAATAGTGAGATTTCTGAGGTACGTGTCAGGTTGCCTGCCTTGTATTACTGTCTTTTACACTGAAGTCAGCAGTATGTAAAAGGCCCTGAAAAGATTGATTATTTTACAGGTTTAGTTTAACTATTGCTATTTCCGATGCCACTTCTGCTTTCTTTTTTTTTTTTTTGCACTGTCTTGTAGATTGCACCTGTTCAGCAGAGGGACTGTTACTCTTTCAGTTCATTTACATGCTGAGAAATTGGTTCCAGGTTCATTGCTGTGCGTTACATATACATGCGTGCAATTACTGAAATGCAAATAATATTTATGTCTGACTGCTGGATTTTAACCCAAAGTCACTTTATATTACTACTGTAATCAAAATGAAGGGGACATTAATTGGGAATCTAGACTTCAGGAACTAAGACGTTTTTTCATGTTGTCATAAAATGTGAGTCCAGGAAGATGAACAGTTAGTGCCCAGATGGTTTGAAATGTTGGAACGGGAAAATATATCCAGAGGAAACAAAAACCTTTCTTCTCGAAGACTCAAGAAGTTGCTTGCTAGGGTGAGAACAGCACGCACTCCCTTAGAAGGCAAAGATCTCAAGTTTTTGTGTTTTTTAATGACTTAGTTTTCCAAAGCAGGTAATTGCATTTTCAAAATTGCCCTCAAAATTAGAGATAAAACTCGGTTCTCTTAATAAATGCAAACAACATGCTGGCTTACTATTAAACCATTTTTTAATTAATCCCTTGCTAATTATATACCATCTTTTGTAATTTGTGGTTTTACAGCCCACACAGCATGATCCATAGTTCTAATGAGTGGCTGTCAGCCCCATGCAGCAGAAGTATGTGGTTAAACTGTTAATTGCCTAAGACTCTTCCACATTCTACACCGAACTCAAGGGATCACTGAGTTCCAGTTGCCCATTTGCTGCTCGGTCTAAATGAGTCCTTTTCTTCAAAAGGAGAGTTGGGGGTGGTTGTTTCTTTAAAGTACTCTGCAGGAAATGCAACTATTTAATCTATATCACAGATACTACTTTGTAAGGTGTTGAGGAGTACAAACAAAGCTTTCCTCCAGGAATCTTACAGGGATGGCTGGGTGGACAAATTGTAGCAGGCCCCTGGAATACAGGGTAGGGAAATGCCCTCTCTGCTATACAGCACATACTAGCAGTGCACTTCTAAGCATGCTGTATTTGGGAAGGGTGCAAAATTCAATTATTTTTTAAGTAGTTGCATATTTTGTATTTGGATTGTGTTTATAATAAGTGAAACCTTCTGTACTATGTATACATGTCTTCAGCCTGATATTTTTATGACACTATAAGGCTGTAACTGAGTGTTTCAGCTTCAATGAGTGTTTGTAATGGACTCTTACATTTTTAACAAATGAGATTAACCCACTTCATGCTCTATCCCCACAGTTGAGAGGTGAGAGCCACTTAAAACAGCAATTAATGAATTTACTCCCACGGAAGGCAGTACTTCTTGGCTCAAAGAAAGCTCAGTACAGGCCTGTTGTA
Organism: Baryphthengus martii; assembly: GCA_013396935.1. NCBI lineage: Eukaryota > Metazoa > Chordata > Aves > Coraciiformes > Momotidae > Baryphthengus > Baryphthengus martii. The sequence goes on from VWZK01007373.1 coordinate 39,187, forward strand.
GACAGTCAGATTTCTGGGAGTGGTTAGATTAAATGAGGAGTTGTATTCACTGTGAGAAAGGGAGCTTGTTCAGTCCTTCCCACTGACATTGTTACATGTTTACACTTCATATGGATCATACTGATGAAGGGCAGGTCACTGCAGGAAAAGTTTGGTTTTCAGCTGGATTGTATTTAAATAACTCTGTGATGTGTTTTATTGCAAAAGAATAAAGTATTTGTAAACAGAAACTTGCCAAAATAGAAGGTTTTCATCCTCTAAAATCAGTCTAACGTGAGTCTCTGGTACAAAGCTTCAGAGCGGAAAAGACATTTCCTGCATCTTCTCTTTGCATTATTTCTTCCTCAAGAAGCCATCACGTTAACAGTTACACTATCTGTTTCACTTTGGCTCATCCACTATAGTGCTTTACCAAGTATTATCCTTAGCCTGCCCTGGGGTCAGGCAATGATATCTATTATTCTACTATGATGAGAAACCTTTATTATCACTCTCTTCATTCCCTGAAAGAGGTTTTGAGAGTCAGTTCCAAGTGCATCAAAAAACGGAGGTAGATGGACTTTGGAAACTGAGAAATAAATCACGTGGTTGTCCTCTTAAGAAAGCAGAGGTACACACATAGTTTTGTGTAATTACAAAAAGTATTATTCTAAAGGTCGTTGGCTTGCAAGGTCAGATATGCATATAGTGTAAATCAGCACAGGCAGTAACTTTTCAAGAACATGATTCATATGCCAAGGAAATGTAGAAGGAAGAGCATCTCACTTGTCTGTCCTTTAATACTATGGGATTTTTTTCTGTATATCTAGAGGATTTTTATTTCATTAAATCTAATACCATACACATATTCAATGTATTGAAGCATGTTGTTTATGATTACAAATACAGCATTGAAATATCATCATCAGTACAGGGAAAAAATACTACTTCTCAGAAGATACACTGAAAGCCAAGATTTCAGAACAGATTGTTCTTTTCTCATGCACTTCTAATGGATAAAATATATCTCACGCCTTTTGGGCTGTCGGTCTGCTTCTAAAGACCTTCATAAATGCTTCTTACTGGCTTATTTTAATTCGAAAAAAGTTGATTAAACCTTACTACCTGTTCAATTGGAAAACATCATTTAATAGAACAAAGTCTTCTGAAAGAATACTATCTGCCCATCTATGCAAGCACATACCAGTCTGTGTGTTCTCTTGTGAACGTCTAAAATGATGTACTACTTCACCTCCTTTCTTTTTTTCCCCCCTCAGGGCTCACACTTGTTTCAATCGTCTGGACCTTCCCCCTTATCCGTCATTCTCTATGTTATATGAAAAACTGTTGACAGCAGTTGAAGAGACAAGTACTTTTGGACTCGAGTGATACACAAACCACAGTGCCCAGCTCATTGGACTTTTGTGGATCTGTCTTCTCAAGGAATGAATGAACATTTGTATTGGTTTTCCTAAAGGAAAATTATTTCACAATGCAATTCAAATAATGAGATTCCATGAAAGAACTTTTGAAGCAATTAAAAAGCATTGTGGCAGAATTCTCTACAGTGAAACTAGTGTGTGCCTGATGTGCAGGGAAAACCAACTCTTGCAATCCATGTTTTTTTTCAGGACAGCCAAACTTCTTAAGATTATGTTTTGAGCAAACAAGAAATGTTGATCCCATGTTGTGATCAACCTGGCTACTGCAAAACTGACCTGTGCCCAAAAACTGGATTTCGTCAAAGCTGTTAAATAGAAAATTCAAATCAAAATGTGAAATTATTCAGCCCCTTACCTACCCAGTAAACTATCAAAAAATCATATGGTAGATTTTTTATTTTTTTTTTTTTAATTCATGAAGGTACAGTAATTTATGCCATATGTTATAATAGCATATCCAGTACTTCCTTTACCTAAGACTATGAGTGTCTACATGGTGTGCAGCATAAAGCTCAAGTTCCTGGGACAGAAGTGAATTGAAAGGAAAGTCAGCAACAAAGGATGTATCAACAATGGCTTGCATTAAGGAGGTTTGTGGAAATACCTTTGCCAGTGGTGTGTGTGACAAAAGATGAGCTGTTATAATGAACTTAATAACTTAATAAGACTGATTTTATGCTTTATACCGCATGGAAACTATTTTAATAAGAAACTATCAATTTATCACAGCATATCAGGAAAAAAACCCTAACACAGTGACTTCTGTTTATTTTTATAGGTTCGTTATATTATGTTTCTTAGAGCGTAAACAGGAAACAAGCAAACTAAAATGCTATTTCTGGTTTTGTCACGTTCCATGCTTGAACACACATTCTGCTAGTGTTTATTATTTAAGCACTCTCAAGGGAGAAAAAAAATGCCTTTTATTTTTATAAGAGTAAAAAACCTCCCAAAAATATTTTGCACTGAATGTACCAAAGTTGAAGGGACATTATGATCTGACTGATAGCGAACTGCATCACTATCAAGTTATCTATAAAAATGCTTAGGAACCAGGCTTTCTTCACAGTGCCATGTCTACAGATATCAGGACTGTGCACATAAGTAATAATTTTATACTACTATATGTGATATGGTAATATGCATTTATTTTAAATGCATCTGGGTCATTTTTCATCCATTGGATAACTTATTGCAGTGGAGTTCAATACAGATATTTCATATGCTCCCCACAGCTTTTTATTTGTACAGCACCATAAAACACTAGCTCTTTTGGAAACCCACAAGTAACCTACTTTGAGGTGAGCCACTGGTCATAGTGCCACTGTCCCATATCAGTGAACACCTTCAAGATGTAAACTGTTGGTAGTGTCTAAGCTTGCATTTTCATTGAGAAATACTTTTCTTATCAAATGTTATTTGAAAGAGGTTTTTATGGCATATTGAACACTGCATGGACACCAATTTCTTTACGCTTAATTTTGCTGAAATACATGAGGCTTGCTCACATCTATTTTTAGTAATTTCCTCCAGATGGTCTTGTGGAACACTTGTGCAGCTGCGCACCATTTCTTGTATAGCTGCTGTCACGCAGTGCATCCACCACATTTTAAAGTTCCAGGAAGTCGCACTCGGATGCTGGATGACAAGAACATGAATTTAGCTTTGTGCTAGTCTTCTTGATAGCACCGAAGCACAGCAAGCCCTGTTCTGTGGGAAAAGTAGCTTTTGAAGTAATGTTCTCACTTTGGAGACTCTTCAGAGGGTATCTCAGGAAAGTATCCTGCTTGCTCTTATGGGAGCTTTTTTCCAACAGTGGTGAACATCTATGGAGATGTCATCAGCAAAGACTGCCACTCCACCCTCCAAGTCAGAAGGCAGGTGCAGCTGTGGTGGTGGCAGCAAAGACTGTGAAAACCCTTCAGGCTTATTGAGAAAATGTTACCTGTGCAAAGGAAAACCCACTTGCAAAATCAGAGTGAAAGCATTCTTTTATTTCAGGAATAATCGAGCTTCTGCATGACATCTGGACTCGCTTAAGTAACGTAGGTTTTCTTACGCTGCTTCTGGCTGGTATGAAGTAGCAAAGAAAAATCGAATCATTTCATCCTATTTTTACAGATATATTTATCAGTCTTTGCTAAGATTGCATGTCACAGATCCTGATGCACATCTTTTTTCAGAACACGAATGAGCAGTAGGCAAACTGACTTTTCATCAGGTCACGCCAGCGTGGCTCATGTTTCTATATGATCCATTCACTGAGTAGCTAAAACTCTGGCACTCAAAGCAGAAAGCTTTGAGTTTTGATTGGTTGAAGGACTGCAGAATTTTGATTTTACATTACTATGTTATCTCTAGTCTAAAAAGGAGATTTCCCAGGTGGAAACTGTATCTACAAGTTCTGAACCAGAAACTCTTTGGAATGAAAAGTTTAAATATTTGGCACAAAGTAAGTTTATACTAGTCTGCCTTTTAAGTTATGCTTTTGTACAAAACTAAACCAATAAATGCATCCTGTCAATTTTTATTTAAATATATCTACTGCACACATTTGTTCTGTATTTATGCATGTAAATGTAATTTAAATCAGTCACGTTGATCTGGTATTCTGTAAAGAATGTGAGAGCCTCACCAGCTGGGGCAGCTATTAGTTAAAAGAAAGATAAATTCAAAAAATCCATAATCCTTGTAGCATCAAGACCAAGAGAGACTGAGGAGAACTTGCTGCTTCCTCCTTTGCTGCCAACATCACCTGGGGGATTCTAAAAAATGCTCTTTGAAAGTGATGAGAAGTTAGCTGCCCAGATAGGGCTACGTGTGGTGTCTCAAGCACCTGGCTGGCTCTGATACTAGCAATGCTGTTCTGAACAGATTAGCAGGGAGGGAGCATAGGAAGCCTGAGCTTTCTCAGATACGCATGTCTCCTGGCTACTGCTTGGAATAGTCTCCCTTCGGTGTAGGAAGCCATTCCTGTTAAACGTGTCCCAAGTGAAAGCCACCTTTCATGTCCTGCAGATGACTGCAATAGGCGACCACGGTGCTTTTGCTTACGACATGCTGTGGCAGACATGAGTGTCTGCCAGACAGAGAAAGACTTAGAAGCCTTTCTGAAAGCTCTGTATCTCCTCAGAGTTTTTTTCCAGATGGTGCTAAGCTGCTTTGCATTTAGGGAGGGGAAAAAAAAGCCAGTCAACCTGAAGTAGACAAAAGATTCCCTTCAGCTACAGTGTGATGGCAGCTTGTACAAACTTAACCTGCAGCATCTCCATCAGACAGAGTCTGGCTGGTGAGGTCCCCACAAGAGTTAAAGTGAGGTGTCCATGTTTCTTGCTCTGCCAGGAAGCGGAGCCACACATTGCTAGCCAAAAAGCAACTAGCAGATCCTTTCAGCCTCGCCTGACAGCCCCATCTCTTCCCAGGTCCCAGCATCTCAGCCAAGCAGAGGTGTGCTTTGCTCACCTGGTGCTGCTAGCATTCAGTTTAACTATAACTCTCCTAAATACACCAGAAAAGCTCCTAATAATGTAATTACGCAGTGCGGCACCTACTGTAGCAAGCCTATTTGAAATCTGCAAGCCAGCCCCAGGTAGGTTAGCAGTGTTTTTGCAGGAGACAGCTGCCCGTTACCTTTGTCACACCATCAGAAGCACCTTTCAGGGTGACACAGGAAAGCCTTTCAATCCAAATAAAATCTAATTTAACATGCAATCCTGCTGACCAGAAGCAAACCTTCTCCTCCACCTCTGCCTGCTGTTTTTCCTTAGTATTCATCACATAATTGCCTTTTTTTTGCTTTCAAACATGATTTTCATTATCCTTATAGTGGACCTATCATAAAAAGGTGTTAATATGGCTTAAGAGAGTATCTAGAGTGAAATCCATCTGCATACACAGGCCTACTGTGCACCACATAAAATCCACGTTGAAGTGGTTAACCTTGGGTCACACAGAGTATGGTGAATATATGTAATCTTCAGGGAAACTGAACATCTAGGCAGCAGCTTGCTGGCAGGACATCAGACAAAATTTCTGGCATGAGTTAACTGGCAGAGCACTGGACTGGTAGTTTGCTCAGTTTAAAATTATAGGAAAGAAAAGAGTTTTGTGGTTTCTTATGTATTTTTAATCCTTTTAAAAGCAAAAAAAAAAAAAAAGGCTTCCTTCTGAAGCATTCGGAATGCTATCTGGTGGCTAAATGTAATCTCAACAGTATTAATTGCAGGTGTTTATTGAATATCTGCAGTGGTAGCTGCAGAGGTTGATGGAGATACCTTGCAAGCACACTGTCTCTGGACAGAGTGAACTCCTATGCACAAAAGGGGATCTGTGGCAGCTGTGCTTGAATAGCCTGTATAAGTTCACTCCCTATCGCATAAAGCAAATGAATTCTTTTCAGCAGCTGAAACTTATTTGTATTAAATGATACTAGTAGGTATTTTTTTCTTGCCACTGTTTTTATGTGAAGGGGTAGTTTACAGCACTAATGGGAATTGAGCAAAAGTTTGGTCTCCAGTTGTAAGATTACAGACTTTGCTGTAATGTTAACCTTACAGTAATAATACTTCACCATCACTGCTGTTTCCCTTCTCATCCCTTCCTCCCTGGGCAAGCAAATTGAACTCCAAGCAAAACTTCAAAATAATTATTCAAAGGTGGCTTCTTAAACTGTTTTCATTTTGGCTCAGTTAGCAGTATGAAACAGAACTGCAGAAATGTTATGGGCTGACTAACTCACCAACTGCAAGTAAAAATTCCTTTAAAATTTTATGAGCTCAACCAGAGTGACTGCTGTTAGACTAGTCTAACTTTTTGCCTAAATATTTTACAATAAAAAGGAGTTTAGTAGGTTGAATTTGAAATTGCTTATTGGCTGGAAAAATAAATATACATTAGGTAAATAATAGGGGAAAAGAAGAAATTTACTGTAAAGCTAGTAAGGCTAAAAGCCTTATGACAACCCATTTTTTTGTTAGCAGTATGGAAAATTATAAAGCTGCCCATATAAACACACAATTTTCACATTGTGTGTTGGTTTATGTTTTGCATCACTTTCAAATAGACTGCAAGCTTCACAGTGCTTCTGTTCAGTTTCCGACTGACTGGTTTCAGCACTAGACTATTGCTATTTAGAATATTCATTGCTATAAAAAGTTTTTTTTATTCAAACATTTCTGGTCTTTTCTCAAATAATGTTACTCTAAAGAAAGATATTGTTCAGGTTTGAGACTTCATTTAGGGCTCTACTTCATAGGCTCTGCTCAGAGCCGTATTATGCCACAGTTATTTTAAGGTAAACTTTAATTCGAGAGTTCTATTTTATTATTTTGAGAGTTCTGTTTAATATAAGTGACATTATAATGACCTTCTGGTTACTGCTTAGAAAGGCTGCTTCTGAATGTTGGTAAAAGGATGACCGTCAAGGACTCCCCTGGAATGGTCACAATCCACTGCAGTATCTGTATGTATTCAAAATACAATTAAAAGATCTTGAAGACTACGTGAAATAATTAACTACACTCATTGATTAGCTCCCTTCTAAATCAGTAAGAGGAATTTTGAACTTTTTTTTTTATGTACCAAATGCAATCAGATTATATTGCAAAATAATAATAAAAATTTAACTACAGATGTATTTTGACAGATGTCTTAAAGTTACAGTGAATGTGAAAGGGAGCTGAGCTATCCTTCTTTCAGTCCTTTCTCTCTTTAAAAAGTTTCTGAATAATGAAAATTGTATTTTGTTTTTCAGTTGTTTCCTTTTCAGAAACGTCTCACTCAGCCCCTACTAGAAAAAGCCTTGTCTACTTACAGGGCTTTTGCTTAAACACTCAGGAGGTATATTGTTCCACTAATTTAACGTAGTTTTGTGTTGACATCAGTGTAATCAGCTTTTAAATGTATAGACCTACAAAACTCCACCAGGACTTTGGTCTCCCTTGTTCTGGGCTGCCTTCCAAAGGCTGTCCATCCTCTCCCTTTTAATTGCCCATAATCCTACAACCACCCAGAGACAATTGCTGACCACCTATGCTGACTGTAGCTACACTATCAGAATAAGATTTGTTTAGGTTTGGGTTTTTTTCATCAAGAATTAAACCGGTCTCCTTAGCAACAAAAGCAGCTCTTTCCAGACCAGAGAGTTGATAGGATCACTGTTACTCTGACATCTAGACTGTGAGCAGTTTAAGAAAAATAGTCGTAAAAGTTTCTTGAGAAAAGTTGATTATGTATCCATGAGTAGAACATCTTTCGATTTTGGTTTTGCAAAACTAGTAACAAGGCGGGGGATTTTTCTTGCTACGTTTTCTATTGCCAGAATTTCTGAGGCCCCATGGGCTGCTTCAGGCTGTTGGCTGGAAGGGTGAGTAGTTCTTGAAAATGAGGCAGGTGAGTGATGATCCAGAAATCACTGCAACAGGTGATTTATTACCTCGGTGAGGACTGTGCCTTCCACTGGTGGAGGCTTTGTCATACAGCCCTTGAACTGGTTTCTGCCAAAAGCTCGTTCATATCTGTGCTGCCTGCCAGGTGCAATACAAGCAGCTTGTGGCATACTCACATTGACTATTCAGCATCTCTCATTTTAAATGAGAATTACAATTTTTATAGTTAGAAATACTCGTCTGGCAGTATAAATCAGGTCGATCAAGATTTTGCTGAGACATCACATTTGATTGTTGTGCTGACTGCAGTCAGATGTTGGAGTGGAGTAAATTTTAAATAGATTACTATACAAATAAGGTCTGAAGCCTCATAAATAATGCTAAGGAAGAAATGTAATTGCAGGTGTTCTAATGACAAGATACGACAATTCCACACAGCAGATAGAGCACACAAAATGTAACCATGGAATAGCGCAAGACTGGAAGTGCAGGGAAAGAAAAAGGACTGTACATTGCAAAGAGGGAGCAGGACAGTGAGCTGTGCTGACCACTGAGTATACAAAAGGGGATACTTATTGCTTGAAAATTAGGCTAGGAGAATGTACCCAAGAAAAATGACTATTCATCTTGAAATACATTAGTGTTACTGCAAATGCAAGACATATTTTACCTAATTAATAGGTTTTGCAAATCCAAAGTACACAATCAGAAAGCTTATTTACTATATTGTTTTGTCGTATTTTATTTGGTTTGGGTTGTTTGGGTTTTTGGGTTTTTTTTGATTGCTGTTGGGAAAAGGAAGGCTTCTAAGTCCTCTTTATTCTTCTTGTTTGTGTAAGTAATTATTTTTGTTATTACTAGCTACATTTGGCAAGAGATACAGCATCTGATAAGATAAATCACCACTACTGAAGATTGCTTTCATTTGAAATGTGCTGGGCAAAATCCCTAACATTTAGAGGAGTGAAAATGCAGATAAATTTATTTTTTTTATTAGATGTTTGGAGTTTCTGCTATGGTTGTGTAAGAACAATGAATTTCCACAAAGAGAGGGATTGATACGATGTTTTCTAAAGCTTATTTAAGGTAATTAAAATATTTTCAATGATCTAATTAGCTTTGGCCAAGCTGGTGCAAGTCTTGACTCCATTCACACTGTAGTAACATTATCAGAAAAAATACTGTGTAAGAAGGTAGGAAGATTTCAGGATCTGGTTCTCTACCTAAAAGCTGACCTGGTTCTTTACCTAGAAGCCAAGACTACTGGATAAGTCGGTATAAGAGTCAAAAGAAGAATTCCTTCCAAGTTTTCTGGTAACTGAAGTGGTAAGAGTTTTATATAAACTTTAAGTCCTAAACAAGAAGACAACTAATGTGTTGGACCATAATGGTTCAGTAGTTCCATACAGCAGGACATTTTTCTGCAATGAGTCTGCAGCACTCAGGAGACTGCTGTTTATTATCAGCATTGCAGGGAGGAAGAAGAATTGTAATAATATTAAGTACATAAATCATCTTAGGAGGATGCTTTCCCATTGAAATGCTGTTTTTCCTTGGAATTACACAGCCATGAGGACATCCATGAATTGGATAAGCAAGGCTACTTTTTGTATAACTGACTGAACATTTGTACTTGTAAGGGCTGGTACAGTATGGAGGGGGAAAACTTTAGAGAAAAAGAAGGTAACGAGAGATGTGGTGTGAAATACTGGTACTGCCAAGTCAGTCAATATTCTTGCCCTTGGTAGGCTACAGTTTTGGTTATTCAGCATGTTTGAAAGTGCATATAGTTTTACAAGTTTTTGTAGTGGGGATGCAGGCATCCAGAATCTAACAGGTAAATAGGTGCATCTCCCTCATTTTTGACAATTACTTGATATAATTTTATACCAAGCTCTTTGTTTTTAAAGAATTTCAGGCACTGAGAATACAGAGTGCATATTTATTTCTAAGCTTTAAGTAGAACACGTGGTGTATTTTTTTAATCCTTTCCATACTTTTCAGTTAAGCGTTCACAAGACTGTATATCAAATACAATACCAAGTTTTTTCTATCTTTCTACAAGCCAATTTAAGTTTCATCTGAATTTGGTATATGTCTTTCACAAAACACTAAACAGGGAATATGTGCTTCAAGTGTTAAGATGGTGTATGTCCTTTTTTCCATTTCCATTGCATTACATTTCACTTCTTTGAGGCAGAGAGGGCAGTTACAAAATGTGTTGAGTGTGTTACAGGGGCACACAGTGTGTTTTGTTGTGCGTGGCTTCAAGGAATGTACTATAATGTTTGACTGCTCACAGATTTACATAATTATCTACTCAGTTGAATACAGGACTGTTGTGTTGTATTTCCTGTTACTGAGAAACATTTGGGGAAAAGAATTTTCTGTGTATAATTTTATTTTCATACTGATCTCTATTTTGTTTAAGACCATGTTTCATCATGAAATCACTTAATTAAAATAAATCTTCTTAAAAAATCCATTTTAGAAATCAACTCTTTTTTTTATGTCTCTGAATATACTGTAACATTTTTTTAAAAAAAAAAAAAAAAAAAGAGTACCTCTTACCTTGAGATCATTCTATGTCCTTTGCAGCATTTTAAAACTTTTAGAGAAACCACAAGATCATCACTTTTTGAAAGTGACTTCTGGTGGCCTATGGAGTCTGGCATATTACAAATCATAATTTTGAAAGCAGAAAAAGTTCTGCAGCCATATACAACATAATTTGAACAAGAACTACATATGAAACAAAACCTGACAAATCAAATGAACAAAGTACCAGATACTACAGTCAACACATTGAAGAGGCCCAGGCTTTGGGCAAGAGTCCACTTTTGAATGGAGCATCAGAACTGGCCACGACACACTTTACAACAGTCGCTGTAATACAAAAAAGCACTGTATGTTCATGGGGAAATATCTTCAAGGAAAAATACATTTTCATGTTAGTAAAAGCCAGTGGCCCTCACCAAAGACTTCCTTCTACTTTTTTAACAGATAGTAGTAGTTCCAGTAAGAGATACTGGTCTTTATTGAGCACGTAGGCAAGGGTTGTCTCCACTGAGACACAGCCCAAAAAGACCTTTGCTCTAGAACGGTTTAATGTCAAGCTGTCACTTCTCCTGTACATTAACATAAACTCTTTATAGAATCTAATATTGAAGTGATATTTCTATTATTTGAAAACATTTTCTAGGAAGTAATTTTGCGTTGTCTTGCTGCTACCAGAAATATAATGCAAGCTAACTGAAACCATCAGAGGGGAGCTGCTGTGCAAAGAGGCTTTGAGACTTGAATCCTTTCAGATTCTGTTCTTGATGTTACACTCGCAGACATCTTCATCCAGATCACTGATAACTGACGCCACGTATTGAGCAATTGCTCGTGTTTCCCTCAGTATAAGGACTGGAGTTTGGATGAGGTTCATGCTGGGTGACACTGAGGCAAATGTGGTAAGCAGTGACTGGGTGAAACAGAGAGACTTTGCCCATGGCACTGAGGATTGCCTTTGTTGCTTCTTACGCATGAAGGTAGTGGGATTCCTGCAGAGATTTTGGCACAGCCCAAAAAAAAGTCAGATTTTTTTAAAACAACCTGTATTAAATAAAAACATGGTAATTATTTTGGAACGAGAGAAGTGTCTGTATTCAATTATTAGGTCATATCCAGAACAGACTATTGCAGATATGGTAGGAGGGGGTGCACTGGTACTGAGGGGCCTGTGACAAAATGCCATTCTGTGCTTTGAGTATTTCATGGTTTAGGTTGGCATTTGGTATCAGAGAGGTTGCTCCACCTAATAGTGCTCTCGTAGATATTTGGGGCATGGGTAATCCATATAGGGCAGTGGTTTGCAGGGGTTGGGGATGGTGTTGCTTATTTTATTCCCACAGAATGAGAGGAACAACATTGAGTGTCTGTCTGTACAGGAGTATCCCCCCTAAGACAGGCAGCATCATATTGTGATCTGAGATGTGCTGAATCAGCACATTTGCAGTTAGGCTGCTACTCTCTGTGGTGGTCTGGTGTGCCAACTCCATGCTCTCCTGCCAAGCAAACAGCTGTGGGTACTTAGCACAACAGGCATCCATTTTGCAGGCAGATGTGCTTCTTGAAGGCTGCAGTAGAAGAGGCAACATGTAGAAGACATAGATCTTTCCCTATGACTTTTGAACTGCAAGACACTGCAGATGCTCAGGTAAAGCTTTGTTTTGCGTGTGTTGTTGCATTACTTGAGCATGTACTGCCCTGTGGAACGCTGAAGTTACTCTTTTGCCTCCCGTTTTTTCAGGCCGTTTTTGGTGCTACAGATCAGGTTCTTGCCTTGTCGATGTCTTGTCTAAGAAGTTACCACAAACGAGCTGGAGAAGTCAGCTCAGACACTCTCAGCTTCCCTCTGTGTGGCACTTAATATTGCACACTTGTCCCCCACCCTAGCGATGCAGTTGCCTACTGAGAAATGTAGGTTGCTCAGTACAATTACATCAACTTTGTGACAGGTCTGAGTTGAAATCAACATTTCTAGAGGGAACTGAGCTTTTTCCACAAGGTTAGCTTCCTAAAACACCTACTGCTCATGAATGTGAGGTCTATCTCACAGCTTAGCTGAATGGGTAACTGATCAAGAAGCTCTTGATCAGAACTAATCAAATAGTTCTTGTCATGAAAACCTCTAAAGACTGTAAAAAGCCAGTTTTGCAATGGATAGATAATGAAGGAAAGCAAGAGAAGCTACTAAGAATGGGAATCATGAATCTAACAGCTTTGGGATAATTAAAAAATAGCAATTCATGACCAGATGTATACATTAGTAACAAGCATGGTTTATATGATTCTGTACTGTTGTGACCTTCAGCCTAGCATTCCCCCTTCTCCACCCTTTGTTTGTCATTCTCTGTGGTGGTGTGTCTAAGTAAAATTCCAAAGTCCTCAGGGTGGAGTCCTGCCAATTATACCCTTCTCTAAGTGCCATACATGTTTCTATGGCATTATATAAACAGATAACCAAGGCTACAATAACATGTATGTCAAGAAGCATTTTTACTCTTTATTTCATTTTCAGAACTTAAAGGGAGAGTAGAGAAAATCCTGGCCTTTAAAAGGATCGGTAGAGACACACAAACAGCTAAGGAGACAAACATAAGCACTGTCATTTACTCCTTGGCACCACACGCTATAATAACCTAACCCATCTTAATTGTAGTCGTCATTTAATTTTACTCCTGTGGATCATTTGGTATGTTTGGAATGCTGCTTGCTTTTCATACGGCACAAAGAATGCTTCTCAACCAAAGCAATTGTTTCTACACGTTGTATTTTTATTTGACAGATGTATTTGAAATGAACGAAGAAAGGGTACAGTCTGGAACCCTGCAGAGATGGTGTAAGTCTGTGGGAGAGAGTAATGATTTTGGATTTTTTTCTGTCAAAAATGGAAAGTCAAACGAGCAGGAGTTATGCCTGAAAAGCAGCTCCTGTTCTTGGTGTATCTTGTTGTGCCAGCTGCGTGGTATCCTGTTCTGAAGTTTTCAAGAATACTTTCCATTTTCTCAAGTTGTGTTTCTCATCTCCATTTCTACTACTTTAACTCATCTTAATGTAAGCGTTGTTGTGACAGCATGACTCAGGTACTGTATTCGCCATGCACACAGCAATTACCCGTTTCACTGGCAGTACCATGGCATAAACAAAATTAACCCAATAACTCTAATGGTGCACTGCTGAAGTTAAATTTGTAACTCTTAAACTCCTATGCGACAATACTACTACTGCCTTTATGGCAAATCTATTATAAAATATATGTTTGCAAACTTCTAGGGCAGCTGGTTGGATTGCTTCATAGAGGAAATCAATTTGACAAACAAATTGCACCTATTTTAGAACTCTTTCTAATTTCAATTTCTTTCTAAAGCACGCTTTAGGCTATTTTATGTCCTCAAAAAGGGTCTTTGAAACCACAAGTTAAAAGTCTTTTAACTTTTTTCCTCTGGGCTCCTTAAAGCAAGGCCTCCTGAAGACCCTGTTGCCACTTACGTGCATGATAAAAGGGACTGTCAAACAGGCTCTGGATGAGATGTGTACTTGTATAAAAGTTAATAAAAAGTAGGTTTCTGTTCCCGTTTGCACATGCATATTCAACTATCGCTGAGAACTGGTCTGCCAGTTTGTTTTGAACTGGACGTAGCCAGTAATATAGTCGCCCGAGACATTGCAGGCAGGGTCATTAACATAAACAGCACCACTGTGGGCAGTCACTGCTGGTAAGTGCCCCCAGCTTTCGGTTGCGGGTTCCTGTCAGCTCCTCAGCTACGCTAGACCAGAAAAGAAAGAAAACGCTGCAGACTTCGCCCCTCTCCCCGGCCTCGTGGGGAGCGCCGGTGCCTCCGCACCCTCGCCCCTGCCGCACCTTGCACGGCTTCACCCTTCCCCTCTGCTCTCGTCCTCCTGCGTGCAGCACACGCACCGATAAGCCTCGTGACACCGTTTAGATTAAACACAGCCCTTTGACCAGGAGATGCTATCGGTGCATCTCGCCCAAACCGGCGGTTTTCCGCGCCCCGCGCAGATGGCCAAACAAAATGGCTCTTCCCGCGGCCGCCCCGGAC
>VWZK01007373.1:54191-97229 GCA_013396935.1 Baryphthengus martii
AAGGCTGACCCGGGTGCGCGGCGAGAGGGCGAGAGCGCGGGATGCGAACCCGCGGCTGCCCCTCCTCGTTGGCTCAGAAGGGTGGCCTGGGCTGACCGCCAGCACTTTTGTCCTCCTCGCTGTCGCTCGTGTGCATCTAAAACTCTCTTAGCGCCGAGTGCGGAGTGGGGCAGGTCAGCGCCGAAGGGCTGAGGTGAGGAGGTGTGCGGGGCCAGCCGTCTCCCGGGGCTGGCAGGGAGCGGAGGGGGATGCTACCGGCCGCGCAGGTCGCCGCGGGGCTCGCCGCCTCCGGCAGGCAGGGCTGGCTGCTGGCCGCTCTTCGCCAGCGAGGGAACCGGGGGCCCGGCAGTGTCGCGTAAGGTCTCGGTGCTGCTCGACCCTGGTCTTTCTCTGCTGAACCGTCTTCCTAGCCCTTAGCCAGCGACTTGACTTTTTTGGAACTAGATAAATTAAGTGACTTTCTACCCATTTAAAGAGTTTAGTGAGAATTTTTCGCTTTAATGGGAAGCTTGCAAATTTTTTGTGAGTTCCGTGCTTCTAATATCTGTTACTCATGGTTTTTGGTGGAATGTCCAACACGGGTATTGCTTTTCATTTCAGAAATAGTTAATGTCTTAGAATTTGTGCTTTTTTTTTTTTTTTTTTAACAGCTAATTGGATTTGAAATTGGATCTCAGTCTCCTGAATAGTTATGAGCCTGTTTGTGGGTTTTTGCCTGTTATGAATATATGTTTTTCTCTCCTCTTGATGACAGCAGTCTAAAAAGAGGGAGTTGCCTTACTGGAGAAACAAAGTTAATTCAGCATAGGACAAAAGTTCTCCTTAATAGTTAATCTTTAAGAGCAATGATATGAAAGCTTACATAATACATTTCATCGTAGTAAACTCTTAATCAGTTAGGTCAGTTGTCTGATCAAAATATTTTTGTGCTGAAGCACTGCAGTAACAAGATAACTTTCACTGTTAAACTCTGTTTAGTGAGTACAGCTCTAAAATTTCAAACATCTGAATCAGTCTCTTAAATGATAAGCTGTCATATAACTGGTGCAAAAGAAAGGCATGTTTGTTACAAATAAGATGATTCAAAGACTTGTATGGTAGATTGTATTTTGAATCCTTGATAAATTATTAAGAAACTATTCCGTGCTTATCAAATGATACTTTGAAGATACTTGTAAACTGTGGGGTTGTTTTTTTTCCCCTGCTAAAGTATGAATCAATTTAAATCCAAGATAGTTCCAGTGTGAATATCCATGTTTCAAGAACAGGTATTTTGAACAATATTTGATAGGTATTTTAACCATAAGTAGTTTAAGTGTTCCCATAAAAGTTTCTGATAGTACACTTTCTATCATTGAAAACTGAAAGTGTATTTTTGTAAGTTTAACTGTATCTGAACTGTAATTTGCCTTGTGATTTATTTTTTTTTCTTTCACTAATGAAGGTAAACATACTCTTTAAAATAAAACCATCAATTAAGACTTCTGTTATCCTTCAGTAACTTTTTTCTGCCTTGCTTTTGCATTTCACCCAGAGATGTTTCAGGCCTATATAAATGTGAAGGTCAAATCCCTGTATTCACCTGTTTGTTTGGTTTTTTTAATAGCAGTAGAAGTAGTGTGGGTAGGTATATCATTATAATGTGCCATTCTACTGGTTTATTAAGATAATTTAGTCAGAATTACTACATCATATGGTTCTAAATGATTGGAATTTGCAAAGAGAACGTTGTTCGTTCGTGCTGCTTTCTGACAATCCAGCGTTAAAGTGAAACTTAGATGAGTTATGAGTGAGTTTAAGAAATGTGAATTTTCCCACTGGAAAAAACCTCTTTTTTCCCCCCCTGTGGTTAGCTATTCCTGCTGTGCTGCAGACAGCAAAGGGGATGGAGTTTTAGTGAAGTAGCCCAGGGATAACAGTTGCAAGCGTAAACTTAGGGGAATTGCTGGAACTTACCCAGAATCCAAGGAAGAGTTAAAGCTTATTTTAAGAGATCTTAAAAAAGAAGTACGCACATCATTAATAGTTAAGTAGTTACTATCATTTTTTATTAGCACCAAAGCTTATCCCTGATATCCTATGGAGATGTTCAAGGAGGAAGGGAAAAAGAAACAAAAACTAAACAATGTATTTTGAATGTTAAAATTCTGAAGTAAAAAAGGTCTTCCAATTAGTGTTCTTAGCATGTCTTGATTATTATTCTTTTCAGGGTTTGTGTTTACAGTGCTTAAAAAGTGTTTTCAGGCTGATACTGAACAAACCTAAGGCTATTTTAGTGTGATAGACCTAAGCTCTAATATTTGTATACTTTCCTGTGCTGTAATCATGGAATTTCCAAAAGTCTTAATTGTTTTGCTTTAGCAGGTGACTGGTAGAAGTGAGAGACCTGTTGCTGACTATGTCGAGGAGAAAGTTGGAGAATAAAAGCCTTCCTGGCTTGTTAGCTACATCTCTGCAGACACAAATCAAGACAGACAATTTCCACAATTTTTATATGCTTGAATCGAAAGAGCTGGGAAGGTAAGATTATTCCTATTTACTTCAGTGTGAGGAATTTCTGATGCAAGAGAATTCTATGTGTAATGATAGACCTTTTCTGGTAAACTTTTATGGTAGCAGATGGGAAACGAAGTATACCTCTCCTTCCCCACCCCATGCTTTGCAGTATCCAAAGGGTTCTTTAGGGAGTGGGAAAAGGTAGTGTGACATAAGTTGCCAGCCTTTTCCATGTCAGAGAGATTGAGCCTGTTTTCATAGGCCTGTAGATCTGAGATTATGTTCCTTTTCTTCCATTTCCCCCGTCTAGTCACACATCACATTCCAGGTACATAAATTACAGAAGAGATGAAATAGGGTAATGCTGCAAGACAAAGAATGGGGATTTTGAGTTGGTTATTCTGATTGTTTTGTTAAGTTTTTTGAAGACCAGAAAACAAAGACCTCTTTCTCTCCCACTCCTACCCTCAAGCAGTTAATCTAAGTTTTGAACAACCTGCTGTTTCAGAGTAGTTTTGAAGCCTGCTTTTTTTTTTTTTTCCCTGCTCATGTTTGCAACAGTAAAACAGGAAATAAAAGAAAAAAAAAATCCTTGGTAGTTAAGACACTGTTTCAGACATCTGTGTCAATGTGGGTTTTTTAAAATCACTGGATGAATTAATACCCTGAAAACGTTCAGTGACTTGTGTGTAAAGCCACGCAAACATAATGTCATGTCATGTTTCCACGATCCTTGAACAAAAGTGGCATGGGTCAGTATCACAGCTGTGCCTTGCTGTGCTCCATAGCGATCCTTTGCACCTGCAGCTTGTTTTGTCGGTAAAGATGCTCTTCTACCTGAGATTTTGTAAGCTCTTTAGCCTTCATTGTTCTCTTGGGTTTGTGTTTTCTTTTCCTGACATGTGCTTTTACACTTTTCTAAGAGCGCATCTTGCAGCTCATAGCTCTACTTTCTTCTTACCCCTTTGTCAGCTCTAGTTTTGAATTCTAGGCTCTACAGAAGCCGTTCATATGCACCTTCCTCCAGAACTCCAACATTTTTAAAACACTGTTTTTTCAGATTATATGTGCCTATGAGATGATGTCCGAACCAAACAAAAGTATAGATTTTGCGTGGATTCCAAAACACAGTCTAGTGCTTTCTGTACATGCAAAACCAGACATAACAAAATAAGTGCCAAAATACAAAGAAACAGAAGCAGAGCTGTATGTTTTCCAAACACACTTTTGACTTTTCCTGCTCTAACAGTGTGTGTGTATACATTTTTTAATAATGTTTAAACTGTCCTTGTAGCTTCTCTAAAAGATTTAATGTGCTTTTCTTTTCACTTAAAATTTTCTTCTTCCTCTTCAGGTTACTTCTAAATGGTTCTTTTGTTCTTTTCTGTTTAAGCTTCCCAAGTCCCATTTCTTCCTCCCACACCCTTATCTTTTAGGTCCTTTGGTATTTTAAGACACTGACTCATGAAGCTGGCAGGTTCTGTTTCATGGGTTAAGTAGTTTTGTCCCCAGTGTGTGGATGTCTTGGCTTCTTTTGAAGTAGCTGAATTTCTGTGGTTTATAACTCGGGATGTGAAAACAACTTGAAATCATTTTTTATCTCATCAAACTGGGCTGTGAAGTGTGATGGTAAAGCAGTTGCTTTGCAGGCAACAAGGAGTGGGAACTACTCTGTCGTCTTCAGTGCAGCACTTCAGGTCTGACTTTAAGTATGTCTGGGGAAATTCCCTGGCTCCCAACAACTTTTTGTCTTAATTGGCACACTACAAATACACTATGAACAAGTAGAAATTCTTAGAGCATCAATCTGGAGATACTATGACTCTGAAAAGCTGTTACACCCACAGCAACTAGAAAGAAGATGCGCAAAAACTATCAGGGAAGATCTTGTTTTTCTCATAAAACTCAAGCAGTTCCCTTTTTTTTTTTAAATTTTAGAGAAACTTTTGTGGTTGACAGGGGGGTGTGATGTTAAAATGAGAATGTTAGCTACAGTAGAGTATCTCAAACTTTCGCATGTTATGAAATTCAGCTCAAGAATGTAAAATGCTCTGCAATAATAAGCTGCTTTAACAACTAGGAAAGGACTTGGCCATTTCAGATTTACAAATAGTTGCTGTAATGAAGGGTGTGCATGTGTGACACTCTAAATAACTTTCACCTCTTATATTAATTGTTCATTTGAGTATTGGACTCTAACCTTTCTAAATTTTGTGCTTTAAAAAAAGGACAAAGAAATCCTACAATTAATTGTTGTTGAAATGATGACAGTGAAGCTGTTCTGTTAAATTTATTTCTAAGCAATAGCAGTATAATTAAAGGTCAATTTTACATGTTTAATAATTTAGTTAATTTGTACACACTTTAACATGTTTATTTACAAAAAGAAATGTTTTTTTCATGATGTTCATACCTCTTTTGATTAAATAGTGAAGTCTAGATTTTTTAAAAAAGCCTTAGACATGTGTGCCTTTGTTTTGTTTTGTTTTTTCTTTAAGAGAAGTTCATTTTAGGCATTGGGGGGTTTTTTGCACCAGAAGAAAGGCAAACCCTGGAGGGCATCATAGTCTTTTCTACTAAAGAAACTAACCGAGTTGAAGTGCAGCTAAGATAGTACTGTGCTTCAAGTTCATTCTTAGTATGCTGTGGTGACAGAAAACATGTATGGAAAGTTGGGTTTTTTTGAAGACTTAAGTGTAGATCTCATTCTTTGTACACAGTTCTGTAACTGTTTTTAGAATTTTATGCAATTTATTTTAGCCCTTTAAGTTGTGGGTTTTTTAAAATAATGTTTCTTGTATGATTGAAAAACACTTTGCAAGTACACAACTAGGCATTTCTGGGAATGCAGAACTTGTGATTATAAAACTTTTGTGTTTTTCAGGAGTTTATAACTTGGCTTAAAAGCCTGCATTTTTTCCTCCTAATTTTTTAAAAGGTCAGCTTGGTGTTTTAACTACAGTATGCGGTTTTCTTTTAAAAACATTTCTTTGCCAAAATACATTTTTGTTTCCATACCTAAAGAGTTGTCTAGGAAATAAAGCAGCACACTTAATCTAACTAAATGAGAAAGAGAATGCTAAGTAACAGTTGTTTTTCTGTTTAGATGTTTTTAAACATTTTGCAGATACCTGAGTGGTTTGTGTTGTGTTTTTTTTTGGTTTTTTTTAGCAGTACTTCATGATTTGTGGAGGGAAATTCTCTTTGACTCTAAATTGTTGTGCACTGAAGACCTTTCCCCACCCTGGCATACAGATGTGCTTTATTTTCTGTATTCATTCTCTACATTTCACAGGGGTTTGCTTTGTTTATTGCTGTATCCTGTAGGTGCTATAATGTGCTTCAGTGGGGTTTTTAATGTAATATTCCCAACCTGAACAAAGTCCTGAGCAGCCTGGTAGGATCTCATAGCTGGCTCTGCTTATAGCAGATTTCCTAGAGACCTCCAGTCCTCTCCAACCCGAGTTGTTCAGTGATCCTACAATGAGAATGTCCATGTGTTCTGATACTCTGATTTAATACTTAACAAGTGTGTATAATGGGAATTGTACTGGGTCTCATCAAAGTATCATCTAGTGTGGTATCCTTTCTCCTACAATGGCTGAAAGTGAATGTTCAGGGAATAGTGTAAGAACGTGCTGCACGTGGCATTCCACTAATAATGCTTTGGGGTTGGTTTCTTTAGTTTCTAGTTATTTGCCATGCCTTTTTATTTCTAATGGCAATTTACGTACCTTTTTATGTCTTAGTTTTCCCTTTTATTTTGTAGAGGAAGATGTGCTGTGGTTAGAAAATGTATAGCTAAATCCACAGGCCAAGAGTATGCAGCTAAATTTTTAAAGAAAAGAAGAAGAGGTCAAGACTGCAAAGCAGAGATTCTTCATGAAATTGCTGTACTTGAATTAATGAAATCTAATCCTCGCGTAGTTAATCTCCATGAAGTCTATGAAACAGCAAATGAAATCATCTTGGTGTTGGAATAGTAAGTATGTCTTCATCAGTTGTTCCACATTTGTAGTTGCAAATCTGTCAGTATGCTCATTTTTTGCGTGAGTTGCTTGAACGCAAAAGAACTGCAACAGTGTGCTATGTTATACATTATGCTAATATTTCATTATGATATACTTTATAAGCTCTCAAGGAGTTTTTTGATATTTATTTTCACGTAAATGCAAGAGTTGAATCAATTGTTCGTTTGGTTTTGTACCTGTGCTTTTTCAGAGCTAATGAGTTACGTCAATATGGAATAAGGCATAAAACGAAACAGAAAACCTGTAATAGTTCTATACTCTTTTTTTAATGACTAAAAGATTATTTTTTTATCAAAAGATATAAGAAAAAATTATTCTTTCTTCTCACTATACACTTCCATTCCATAGACAATTTCACTCAATTTCAAATTGAAAATTTTTTTTGTGCTATTAAATACTACTGCAGAAAGGTAATTTTGTTTTGAACTTGCCTGTTCAATTTGAGCAGATTTTCTTCTGCTAGCTGGACTTTTGTAAAAAAAAAAAAGCTCTGGTCAGTTTTCAAGACAGGCTGACTTATAAAACCGGAATAGAAACTTTAGGATGTAATTTTTTGTGTAACTTTTTTTCTTTCATGCAAGATGACCAGAGAGAATGCTCTTGAATACCATAGAAAATGCATAGTGCTTTGATGCATCTTAAATCTGACAAAAAAAAAAAAATGTACCCACTGACAGCAAGTACACGGATTTCAGAGAAGCTGAACGTGTCTATGTTCATGTTGTCCACTGCCTAACTTTTTTAATAGACTCTTATTTTGCTAGCAATGGAATTCTACTGATCTGAGAGAAACTTCAGGCAGTTAGAGCAGACTCAATATTGATTTCAAACCCAGCAGAAAAGGAAACAGTTGACACTGTGGGGAAGTGTAGAAGTATAACCAATAAACCACATGCAACATGGTTATTTCCATGCTTCCTTTATGCTGTACTAATGGTAGGGTTTTCTGTACATAAACAGCCATTTTGTGAGAAAGGTATACTTGGGATGCTCTGTGAAGACATGAAGGTTGTCAGTCTCATCTTTGTTAATGTGGAAATGATCAATTTCAAAATGACAGAGCTGAGTCCTTGTATTTCTGAATATTCTGTGTCTACTGGAGTTCTGGGAGACTGCTCACTGACTAGGCAACTGTGTGTTTAATCAGCAGCAGCATGCTGGATTTTCTTCTTGGTACCTCTCTGATTTTCAGTCTTCAACCAGAATGGTAGGACCAAGGGTGGCAAGTATGTAGTTCCCTCCACTCCAGAAGTACTTTCAGCAACTCTAGCTGTTCATTGCATTGTAGTACTCGGATTTGCATCGCAGTGACATAATGTAAAAGAATGATGCTTTTTACTCCCAGATTCAGAGTAGGAAAATTGTTGGGGATCTTCACACTTGCTTATAGGACAGCGTGCTTTAGGGTACCAAACCATTATGAGATCATCAAACACAAAGTTCTCTTTCACCATCTCAACTGCTGTTCCTGACTATGAGGAAAGGAAAAGCATCATCAGATTTATTTTTTTTTTCCTTTGTGGAGTGCTTATAATGATGTGTCTTGGCTTAAGTATGTGGGTTTGTTTGTTTTGTTTTTTTTTTAAAAAAAAAGACTACAAGAAACAAGAACAAACCGCAAACAACCCCCTCCCCCAAACAAAACAAAAAGCACTCTAAAAAAAAAAGCCCCGATATTCCCAGCCACTTAGAGTATGAATATATATTATATAAATAGATACTATATATAAAATTTTTCCTCACTTAAGCTTGAAAATTCAAACTTAATACATAAAGTGTTCTTGATGTGTTTCAGTGCTGCTGGAGGAGAAATATTTGACTTGTGTGTCCCAGATCTGGATGACAGAATTAGTGAAAGGGATGTTGTAAGACTTATAAGACAAATACTTGAAGGACTGCGTTGCTTGCATGAAAACAATATTGTTCATCTTGATTTAAAGGTGAGGCTGCAGCAGACTTTTTTTTAATACTTTATCTTCAATTTAATATGACGGTAATCAAAGTCATTTGTTAAATGCATAACAAAGATCAGGAGAAAATGTATTGCATAACAGAAACTGAAACGTCAGTTAGCTCATTGGATTTGTTTGCAGCTTGTATTTTGTTGAGAATTAAATATTTTCTATTCTAGCCTCAAAATATTTTGCTGAGCAGCGTCAATCCTCTTGGCGATGTAAAAATTGTAGATTTTGGTATGTCTCGGAAGCTTGAGAATTCTAGTGAACTGCGGCAGATCATGGGAACAACAGAGTATCTAGGTATGGATGACTTACTTCACAATTTCTGATGTGTGCTTTTGAGAAAACAGAAACAGTTCATGTAATGTGTTTATCCAGCTTGTCCTGTTGTTCTTTCTCTAGTAATGACTGTTAAGGCAACAGGTTTTGAGCTGTTCTCTAGAGTTGTAAACAAATATTTCCAGCAAAAACACACCCAAATTATATCAATAAGTGCACCTCTAATTTCATGCTGTAGTATTTGCTGTGATGCAGACTGTTAAATCAACAGGAAATTCTGTCTGTTAAATTCTTCTAATTAGAGTTAAAATATGCATGTTAATGTTGCAAAGAAATGTTCTTTGGATTACGAATGACATTTATTGTGATGATTTAATGAGATTAAAATATTCCTCTGAAAAGGAAAGATTGCTATTAGCACTTGGCTTGCTCCAAGGGGCAGGTTTGCTTAATGATTTGCCTACACTCAATTTTAAGAGCACTTCAATCTGTAGTGAGTAGCTTGCTATCTAGCGTGAGCTAACAGCCACTGATCCTACACATGGCTTGGTCTTTGCAGCGTCAGCATGGTGAAGGCTTTATGTATTCCCCTTAAAGCTGTACATCTGAAAACCTCTTAGGACAATCTTTCATGTGCACACATCTGATTAGAAAATATCTTGGGATTTGGGTGGAATAGACTTTAGGCCATACAGTGCCCTTTTAGGGTGGACTTATTAAATGTTGTTGTGTCTAATCAAATGGAGATAACTTTTTTTTCCACCCTTGTGGCTTGAAAATATAAACTTGATTATTGAAACTGCGTATTTAGTCTCCTAATAACGATTGGCCAAAAACTGCCAGAAGTGTAGTGTATGATTTAAGGCCACTTCAATAATATATCTATTAAAGTGTTTTTCTTCTTCCCATCTCTTTCTCTAGCTCCAGAAATCTTAAACTATGATCCTATTACTACAGCTACAGATATGTGGTAGGTTGTATATGTTAATTCATTTTATTCAGACTGGTGTGACCACTTAATAATCTAGAGGCTAGATCCAGACCGATGCAGTTTTATCTGCCTTCCAACCCTTCTGTTGGTGGGCTGACCAAAAGGAGGAGGGGAGGGGAAGGGAGGCCTCAGGATGTAACTCAGGTCTTAGAAGAATTACTATATGTAGGCCTGTTGCCCTAGTAGGGAATGCAGGTGGCCTCTGAGCATGCAGTTATAAGTATTTCTTCTAAGGGAAAAATAATGATAGGACAGCATATTTTAGGATTTAGTTACTCTTGGATGATGTGCTTCAAGTATTAACTACTCTTGGACGCTCCTTCCTCCCCACTTCCATATCATTAAATAATTTTATTATGGAAATAAGCGTAACTTTATACTAATTATCTTTAGAGCAATATCTACAGGATGAGTCAAAAAATGAGACAAGTATCTTAAAATAATCCACAGCTTTAAGCATACTTTTGTAACAGCTTTGAGCTGTTCCCTTAAAAACATAAAATATTCATATGCTCTTCTTGAGCATTTAAAAAGTTATGATCTAATTACTCCTTTGAAATTCTCAACTCATAAAAGGAATTAAATCTGTTAGTGAATTTTTTAACCACTTACTATTTGTCCGCTTTTGTGGGGAGACATAAAACCAAGTTATTGGTGCACTACTCAGAATGACAAACATGACATCTCCATGTTTCCACGCTGTAATGAGTACTGAAGTTTCACCTATCAGATCACAAAACACTTATGCATCAAGAAACCTTCTGAGATTTATTACAAATCACACAATGTGTGGTACTTACGTTCATGCTCTTAGAGAAAAATATCTAAGCAAGAGGATATTGTTACACAACAGGGATGTCAATCGTACAGAAAGGATGACTAAATCTCAGGCTTTGGTACTTCAACCAGAATTGTAGTGAAAGATGGGGTTTTATTTAAATGCAAATCAGAGTCTATTTTTCTGCGGTTCTGTCATCCCAAATTGTCATATGTCCAAGAATGGGCTGTGTAAAAGTGATATATTTCCTTTTCCTTACAATCTCATTGGGAAGAAAAGGGTATATGGGAAGTACGTGATTTTCAAAAATCCCTTCATTGAGATTTACACATAGCTTTCCTTGTGCATGCATGTGCAGACATGCTTGAATCACATTGAACTGAGATGTCAGATGATGTTTCTAATTCTTTTGAGTGTGGCAGGTGTCAGGAAGTTTGATTTGCAATACAAAACATATGGGGGTTATGTTGGGTAGGTTACCTGGTAGAATTATACATTGTGTTCTTATCTCAGGAACATAGGTGTAATTTCATACATGCTACTGACACAAGAATCTCCATTTGTGGGAGCGGATAATCAAGAAACTTACCTTAATATATCTCAAGTTAATGTGGATTTTTCAGAAGAAACATTTTCATCAGTTTCACAGCCTGCTAAAGACTTCATTCAAAAACTTCTCATAAAAAATCCAGAGTAAGTAACAAACTCCTTTGTGCAAGAATCTTATTTTTTCTATTTGTGGAGCACCTAGAAAAAGTGAATGTTAATCTGAGAGCCTAATACCACTGATTTGATCAATCAGACAATTCACAATGCTTTTGTAGTGTCAGCTGGATATTTCGAAGCTTAAGTTTATGCTTTTCCATAATGTATGAAAAGGATCTTCAGTTCACTGTCTGGCTGTTACGGTAGTTAGGCTTGTGCTTTGAGCTCTCTATTTTGAGTTTACCTTCATTCAGAGGACAGACTATCAACAAATCTGATTAAATATATATTAGAAAGGTCTCATTCTTATCTATAAATTAACCTTTTATTGCACAGTTTGGAGAGACAATGCAATCTTTTTGATGTAGTGGTTTCTTGACTTACCTTTAATGTATCTTTTTAAAGAAGTTTCATATAAAAACTTGGCAGTTCTCTGACTGAGCACGTGTTCTTCAAAAATATGTTATGTTTTGCCATGTTCAGTCTTTAAAAAAAGTGTTCTCAGTCAAAAGTACAAAATTATTTTTGTTTAAGGCACAGTTCCATAACTGCGTTCTTTGGGAGTTCAGACTCTAATCAAGGCCTTTCAAAAGTAGCTGAACTTTGAGAAGATATTCTTAGAGTGGGAGAGGTAGACATTAACTGTGTCTACACTTGCTGTATAGCATTAAATCTGGATATTTTTTAACTGTTGCAGTAGCAAATTCAGTAAAAAAAAAAAACCAACAAACTAAAAAACCCAAACAAAAAACCCACAACAAAACAAATCCAAAAAACCTAACCTAAAACCACCAGCCTAAAAGGTATATATGGGAATAATGAAGTCAGTCATATTCTACTAGGCATGGTAGGTATTATGAATTATAGGGCCAGGTATTGTCATTTGTGGTGAGACAGTAGTTTTTGTTGCCTTCAGAGAGCATGCAGCAAGCAAGAGGCTCCCTATTATTTGATTGATAAAAAGATTCTGTGATAGGATGATAGGAGGGTGTGATGTGAGACGATATCCATGAAATGCCTACTTTGATGAAATCAGGACTCCATGTAAATTCAGGTCTGAACAGTCCTTTCTATTTTAGCATCTCACATAGAGGGTTTGTCAATATTTGGAATAATTAACAAAACCCATAGTATCATGAGGGAAGCAGTTATGAAGAGCCTGCTTAGATAAATGTTGGTGTGGACCTGTGGGATGTTTGGCATTCTGTCACAGTTACTACTCTACTTACTGTCTTGTTTCTGGGCATCTCACAGTCTTCATTATATCGTCAATAACCTTTTTGTTTTGGTGGTTTGTTTTCCTTTCCCAGTTCTAATTTTTGATGACTATACCTCCATGAAATAGTAGAGTACCAGGTTGGAAAGAACCTCAAGGATCATCTTGTCCAATCCTTGCTGGGAAAAGCAGGGTCAATACTTTCCTGAATCCTGAGAAGAAAAATTTGTCCTCAGAGAGTCAACTCTGTAAAGTTACAGTTCTCTGACCAAAAAATATTCATGTGTTCTAGTAAGAGCTAAGAATAAGTAGTGGACTCTGCATTTCCAGCAAGTTCTGTGGAACGTAACAATGCAGAACATAAACTGTAGTATCACTATGCTAGGTTATCCAAAGGAACAGTTTTGTAAGTGTGTGATTTGTTTGGTAGGAGCTACATTTTGGCAGGGTTTAGGCCACATGAATTGCAAGAGTAAAACACTACAAAAAAATCCTATGGAGTTGATGTTACCATGTTATTTGGCCTTCTTTGAGAATCTGATGACTGTATATTCGTTAGCTTCGCTAGTTACAATGATCTATATAAAACACAGGACTTCAAAAGCCTGAGCACGTGCACGTATATATAGACAATGTTGAAAACATTCCAAGGCACTATGAGTACTACCCGAGAAGTGCATGTTCCTTGTTCTGATGAAAAGCTTACCAGTTCTGACGTTCAGCAGTAGGGGAAGCGGTCAGCTAAAATTGAAATGCATGTTGTCAATACTTAACCCTAGCTGTGGCAGGGTCTAATGTGTTTTTTAGCAGCTGTGGTAATGCTGGAAACGAAGAAATACTATCTCCTTAGTGCTAATTTTGTTTAAGATTTTTTTAGTGTGTCGTTAATTACATATTTAGTGTTTCTGAAATGAACTTAACCAACTTTACTCTTTTCTCTTTCAAAGGGAAAGACCCACAGCAGAGGCCTGTCTTTCTCATTTGTGGTTGCAGCAAGGGGAGTTCATACTCTTGTGTAGCCCCGAAGAAACCTGTTCCTCTTCTCTGATGCCAGGACACACAACAAAATGCTCAGAAGAGCGGAATGTAAAGCCCAATTGTAATGGTACCTGTAGCAACAAGGAAGACAAAGAAAACATTCCAGAGGACAGCAGTACAGTCTCCAAACGTTTCCGTTTTGATGATTCATTGCAGTATCCCCAAGACTTCATGACAGACTTCGTATGTTAATATGTAATAAAGACTTTTATAAAGTGAATTTAGCATAATCTATTCCAGTGGTGAATATGAGATTACGGCTTGCCAATTCCTGCAGCATTGGCATACTGGAAATGCACTTTGATTCTTTTATGCTGGTGCTTCCTTTTCTATCCATTGCTGGCAATGGATTTAACTCCTGACAAACTGGGGTTGCACCATTAAAATGAATTATTTTTTTTAAGAAGATATAGTTAAATATTTTTGCACTTTCAAGTTTTAATCCAAAAATGATGCCAGAGTGAACGAACTGAAACCTGAAAATAAGTTTGTTTAAACTCAAGCTTTGCCAAATAATGGTTGAATAACTG
Organism: Baryphthengus martii; assembly: GCA_013396935.1. NCBI lineage: Eukaryota > Metazoa > Chordata > Aves > Coraciiformes > Momotidae > Baryphthengus > Baryphthengus martii. Next base: position 68,214 of record VWZK01007373.1, read on the forward strand.
CATGCTTTTATAACTAGCTTTAAGGAGAAATTGGTCTACGCAGGGGAACTGGTTCTAGCTGTCTTACTGGGCTTATCTGTGACTATTCTCATCACTTTAAATGGAAGCTAAAGTTGGTATGGTTTGGGAATATGATGCATTTCTTGGGGCTGTTTGGAAAGCTACTTTCTTGGATCATTAGTAGTTAAGGAAATGTTTCTGCCTTCCAGATCTGGTTCCCTTAGGGATGCATACTCTGTGTGTTTTTCCTGTGTTGGGTCTCTGCAGTGCTTGAATAGAAAACGAGTTGGTTGTCAGTCTTTGTGCCAGTGGTCCTTTGCTTCTTAATCAGTAAGTTAATTTGAAGAGGATGAGAGTCCCGTGATGATGTGAATATTTGATAAACTCGTTAGTTTGCTTTCATAAAACCTCTGAAATAGAATCATGTACCTGTATTGACCTATTTCTCATCTTAAGAAACAAAAAAAAACGCACAAAAAAAAAAACAAACCAGAAAGCATCTTTCTAGTTAAATCAGTAGCTGAGTAAACTGAAAATAACCGGGGTTTTTTTGCCAGTGAAGCTGCAATTGAAAGCTTGTCCTTATGCCCCTCTAATGTAGAAGTGCAGTGCATTTTTCTGTCAGTTATTGTTAGCCATAACTTAGCTTCATGCCTGCTCTGAGATATGGACTGCAGTGTGTTAGTATTTAAAGACAAACTACTTAATTGTTTTAAGCCTTTAAATTTGGTTTGTTTAGTGGGTTTGTTATTTTTTTAAGTTATATCCCTTGCACTTCCTGTTTCTAGGCTCTGAGGAAGTAATGCCTATGTCAAGTTTTGACTTAAAGCAAAATACCAATCATGCCTTATCTGCCTGAAACTAATACTGACAAGATAAAATCCTAATCATAACACTGAGGCTGGAAGTCTTTTTATGTAGGGAATGTACTAAAACTGTCATAAATATTTTGAAAAAAGAAATGGCACTTTAAAATACTTTTAGGACTTTCCACTCCTCAGAGCTTAGACTTAATTGTCTTTGATTTTTGGTTTGGTTTATATAATAAAATATCACAATCTGATAATCTTCAAGTGTGCTGGTGGATTTGTCAATAGTTAGGCAGATTCAGGTTTTGGAACGACATGACTGAGAGATGAACAAAATGAGTGGTAAAACATTGTATTTTATCTTTCTGCACACAGGGAAGGAACAGGGTTTTTTTACAAGAAAACTTTAATATAAGGTATCACCATAGTGCATGGGGGGAATACAGGACTGTTGTCTCTATTTTGGGTGACAATCATTTTGACAAGCGGAAAGTCAACTGAGGTGTAAGGCATGTAAGACACTCTTTCCGCTTATGTTCGGCAGAAGAAGTAAAAGTTTCCCAAGACTTAAATCTCATGTGAAAGGAAGTAACAGATATATTCAGCATGTATGAAGCTCAGATGCCTAGATGTAAATGAACCACACAGAGTCTCCTCTATGTATTCACTCTCATGTAAATTTGTTCAGCAATACTGATAATATATATAATTATGAAATTACTTTGCTGGAGGCAGTTGTTGGATCGTGTTCAGGTACCTTATACCCTTTCTTTTCAAAGTCCTTGGCTTTTCCCAGTTGGAGTCTTACCTAACCTTTTGCTTTTTCTACTACCATGGAGTCCAATATGAACTGGGTAAATTTAAAATACAAACTATTTTTTACATACTCAGAAGTTAAAGTTCATTTAAGATAAAAAAGAAAATGTCAAAAAGCTGCAACAGATAAAGGTAGAAAATAATGTTTGTAAAAAATTTTAAAATTCTGCAGAAATATTAATGAACTGAAATTACAACTGGGAAGCTTTTGAAAGTCTTTGTACATTAATATTCGACTTTTTAACATCTGGAAAATAAAGCTGAAAGCATATGCCAGCACTTTACAACAAAGTTGTTATTCCTTAAGATTTTTATCATGATATCTTATGTTTACATTTCTTACTACTTTTGGAGATAACTTATCTTGAAATTTAAATAAATGAAAATTGGTCCTATCCAAGGAATTTAAGTTTTGAAGACTTTATTTGTACTTTAGAGAAACTGGATATACCTTGAATCCGATTTTGTTTGGATCAGTACATTTGATTTATTTAAAAATATTGTGCTAGCATAACTTCAATTAAATGTAAATACATACATTGTAGACAAGTGTTAGCCTATCTTGCTTCCTGCCATATTACTGGGAGCTACTAAGTGTAAATGAGCAGTGAGTAAGTTTTTAAGATGACTAAGGTCATATTTTTATGCAGTTTTTATATTAATAAAATAAACTTTGGCTTTTTTCCAAAACTTCTGTGTTTTTTATTTCTTCACAAAATCAGAGAATGGTTGAGTTTAGAAGGGACCCCTGACAGTCACATTATCCGACACCCTTCCTCAAGCAGGGCCACCTTGACCTGGCCAGGACTGTGTCCAAATGGCTTTTGAGTATCTCCAAGGAAGGAGACTCCACAACCTCTCTGAGCAACCTGTTCTAATGCTCAGTCATCCTCACAGTGAAAGTATTTCCTCATGTTCAGACAGAACCTTCTGTGTTTCAGTTTGTGCCTATTTCCTCATCTCCTGTCACTGGACACCACTGATAAGAGCCTGGCTTCGTTTTCTTTGCATCTTTCTTCCAGATGTTTATATACAAGATGGTCTCTGAGCCTTCTCTTCTTTCAGCAAAACAGTCCTGGCTACCTCAGCCTTTCTTCATGGGAGAGTTGCTACGCTCTCTTAATCACTTCTGTGTCCCTTTGTTGCACTCTCAGGTATGTCTGTCTCTCCAGAACTGGACACTGGATACAGTACCTCCCATGCTTAGCAGAAGGGAAGGATGACCTCCAACAACCTGCTGGTGATACTTTGCTTAATACAGCCCATGATACCACTAGCCACCTTTATGGCAAGGGCACACTGCTGGCTCATGTTCAGCTTGATGTCTGCCAGAACCCCAGGTCTTTTTCTGCAAAAACATTTTCGAGCTGGATAGCCCCAGCATCTACTGGTGTATGGGATTTTTCCTCTACAGGGCAGAGCTATGCAATTCTCCCTGTTGAACTTCCTGAGTGTTTTGTCAGCCTATTTCTCCAGCCTGCAGTGGGTGCCTATGGATGGCAGCATGACCCTCTGCTGTATCACTCCTCCCAGTTTTGTGTCATCTGCAGCCTTGCTGAGGGAATGCTCTGCCCCATTATCTAGATCATTAATGAATATGTTAAACAGGATTGGCCCCAGTACTGACCCCTGGGCTATGCTATTTGTTATTGACCTCTAATTAGACTTCACTCCACTGACCACTACCCCCTGGACCTGGCCATTCAGCCGGTTTAGTCCACCCTGCTGTCTGCTCATCCAGCCCTTACCTCAACAGCTAGTCTATAAGGATCTTAGGGGAGACAGTGTCACGGGCCTTGCTGAAGTCTATATAGTGATGTGTACTGCTGTCCTGTCACCTTTGTGACTTCCCCTTGGTGAATCCATGCTGACTGCCCCTGATGAATTGTGAACTTTGCAACTAAACTTCCAGGAACTGTGTGCCTCGCTTTTGTACATAAAAACCTTATGTACCTGTATGTAATGGGCTAGTTATGTCTTGCAGTATTTACTAGGTGATGCCTTTTACGTTAAATCCTAATGGCTTTTGCTGAAGGACCACGTAAGAGAGCTTAAATGGATTGTTTGTTGCACATATTAGCCTCCTAGGACACTAATTGGACCTCTGTTTTATTTTCAAGTAGATGGCTGAATTTAAAAAAATTGTAACAATTTTCCTTTAGAAAAGGAATTACACTCAAAAAAGGTGGCCTGGATAATATGTTTCCTAAAAAGGTGTGTGTCATTGATGCAAGAAAAGCTTTCTCCTCGTTGAAATTGCACAAATAGACTTTCTTTTTAGGGAAAGAAATAGTATATTCATGAGCTCGGTTTGGTGTTGCTTGCAGCATTAGGTTCAGAAATTATCTGAATATTTACATGCCTTGCATTGAAGGTTCTTACCAGGAATGCTGTCTGGTTTTAATGGTTTTTTTAAGACATTTAGAAAACAAACTTTTTTTTTTAACAATAATAGTGATTTGAGACAGCTTGAAATTTCTGTCTTTTCAAAAGGCTTTCTAAGGAAGGAGATATGTTACAAAAATGCATAATCTAGATAATAACTGACCATCTTCTTACCAGGACAGTTGTGCTTCTACTCTTGCCAAGTAAGGTAAGTTATGGTTGGAAAGAATATATTGTAAAATTGGGGCAAGATAAAAGTGTGCTTGTTTCAGAAACCAGTCATCCTGCGTGTCTCCATTTAGGGTTCAGGGCAAACTCCACTGAGCAGAATTGCTGTGGGCCCCCTCTCTCCCTCCTCCTTCCCTCCCAAGGGAGGATACAAAGGGAAAAGAGGAAGGAAGCGCCTCACACCAAATTGGAAGTTAAGACTATGAACAAAATTTAATAGGTAACAGATAAACAGGCAGAAGGAGATATTAAGGGAAGGGGGATATACAAAAAATATACAAAACCAGCCCTGGGATGGCGATGGATTGTGCAGAGCACGTGGAGCCAGGCCTAGCTGAGCTAGATTGCCCCCCCACACCAGCACAGTCCGAGGGAGAGGGAAAGGAGGGGGTGAAATCTAAAACTTCCTGTCCTTTTATAGAGTGTGGAAGGGAAGGGGAGGGAATACCNGCCCCCCCCCCCCCCCCCAATTTGTTAACTCTTAAACCACAACACTGTGCCTTAAGAATCTGGCAGCTGGCAGGCTTGAAAATACTGTTTGGCCCACTCAGCAGTGGAGAAGTGAGAAAGATGCTGTCTGAGGGGAAAATATTTGACACAGTTATGATTTAGCAGCAATTTAAAATTTATTAATAGAGGTAGATCAAAAGGGTGGATTTTAGCAGCACTTCATAGTTAAGCAATTTGAAATGGACAAGATGGTTCAGTAGAATATCTTATAATCAAAACAGTGACTTAACTACAGATTTGATAATCACAAGATTCACACTAACTTACTATAAGATATACTAAATTAAAATATATGTGTATATATATGCATAGATATAACCACAAAATCTACAAGCACACGGACAAATGGAGTTACTTTGATCCAGTGGAATATATAAACACCCACTCTCCAAAAAGCAAATGTGTATATTCAAATGTATAGATAGGTAGAGAGGTGGATGAGAGGGAGAGGCTAGCGTATGGTTAACATGTGTTTCTTCTCCAGTTTAGAGCAAATACAGTGCTTTAGCATTCTCAACGGACAATAACTGAGTCTCAAGAAGTCTGACTTCATCCTGGCCTTTTTGTGCAGTTTGTGGCTGAGAGATGTTTTGCCTTGGGAGATGCTGGACACAGCCCGCTGCCATCCGGGAGAGCTCCACAGGTCTCACTTCAGGATCATCGTTTATAGGAACTGAGAAAAATGACTTTCATCAGGTACTTTTCCACTCTGGCCCTCCTTGGATGTTGAAACATTCTGGTGTTTTCTGCTAATTGTGCAGACCCAGAACTTCATGACTTTCTAAGTTTGATCTTGCCCCACTGTTGGTCACAACCCAGGTACAGATGCACTGGGCTGTCAGGATGTGATTGATTCCCAGGCAACAGGGAAAGCAGTGCTAGGTTCAGGAAAGCACATCAAGGTGACACCTTCATGTTCTGCTCCACTGACTTTCATAATCTGTGCCTGACCTACAGTATGGTGGTATATGGCCTAGGAAGCAGGGGAATCACATCAGGCCTCGAGTGACAGGGGGAATTGTACCACCACAAATATGGAATGAATCATTGTGTAGAAAGTACCAAATGGTAACAATACAAAGTTGAACTGCTCAGTTGCCTGCAAGTGCGTGAGAGTATAAGGAAATTTCTTAATTAAAAGCAGGTACATGAATTACGACACAAAAATTCTAACTTGGTTAGCCTGTGTAGTGTTAGCCCTAACAAGTAAGGGCTAGATTATTGCATAAAATATCCAAAGAATCGATCATTTCATGTGACAGTGCTAGCTTTTGTTGCTTTTGCAATATAACAGGAAGATAAATGATGATATTTGACCCAGTAACACCTGTGACAAAAGTGCTGCCTTCTAGTGAAAAGACTCACCTGTGATACCAGTGTGAACAGAGGCTCCCTGTGGCAAACACATTTGCATTCAGTGTCAGTAAGTCAGCATACCTATGCCAACCACAGAGTACTCATATTTGCTTTAGTGTTACACAGTCTTGATAGCAAATAAGGACTCCCTTTTCTTTTTTAAGGTGGCACTGATGGGTGCTCAAGCTCTTTCTAGTGTTGTTTTGGAGTGGCTGTGAAGTAGGTAGACAAGTTCTGGCCTGTCCCTTGCTTTGTTTCTGTTGACACAGATCAGATCTCTTCACTGCCTTTAAAAATATTTTCCATGTTCCAGTAACAGTAGGATTCTGCTGTATATATGCGCTGTTACTCCTGCAGCTATTCTGAAACAATTTGCAAAGCAGTAGCATGTGCAGGTTGCTGCCTTTATAGATACGATTCTGGCCTTGTTAAAGTCACTGGTGCTATATCTGCGTTACAGAGGAGAAAAGGACAGGTCTTTGCCCATAAGACTAAATGTTATAGCTTGGCTTTTCTACATGCAGCTAAATGCTTTTCCCCTAGCAAAACATTGTAACTGCAACCAGGCTGGCTATTTGGAACAGTCCTTTGTCTCTGCTGTCACTTGCCGTAGACAGTGGCATTATTGGCAAGAATGCTAATTGGCATGGACCGAAAGGCAGCTCCCTCCAAACTGGGGACTGTGCAGCACAGGGATCACAAGATGATCCATGGGAGTATGTGAAGGGAATAGTATTTATTTTTTATCTAAAGTGAGAGAGAAAGACGTTAAACTTTACCAGTATTTAATATACAGATTGACACTGGTGTGCTCAGTCTGTGTGTCACAGGGTCCTGTGTCACATACGTACTTGATGTGTCCTGAGGGAAGAGTAGGCGTTCCAGAGTGCAGATGGATTCAGAATGGCACCCTCACTTGTTCACTTGGTTTCAGTGTGTTACTATGTATTGCAGTTTGTATGGCCAGATAAGTAGACTTAAGGATTACGTTATCTAGTTTTAACTAAGGTACCTAACTCTCACAAAATGAGTGATTTAAAAAGATTTCCCTCAAAGAAATTGCAGATTGAGCATAATAGTAATAATGCAAGCGTGAGTATCAACAAGAAAATGGCAGAGCTGACACTTCTACCGCTAGTACAAACTTTTAATTGTCCACGTTAAGAGGTAAAAATAGTGATGGCCTAATCAGATCTGACAAGTTGGCCAAAAAATTTGAAAATTGTCAGGAAGAAATTTGAAATACAAATTTACATCCACTGTTGTTGCTGATGAACCTTGCCTGAAATGTCTACTCTACCTTGTGATATTAATTAATTGGAGTATGAAACCATAACACCTAGCAAGACATGTAAAAACTAAGCATCCCAGATTGTGAAGAGAAACATCTACAATTTTTAAAGTGAAGTTATGTGAAGTCATGTGATACTTAATCCAGTACTATAGAAAATGTAATGACGCATCCTTAGTTGATTCAGAAGCCCCCTCTTATTTAAAAGTGAAAGAGAAAAAGCCACATACCCTTGGGGAAACACCTGTTCTTCCTGCTGTGGTAAAAATGGCTAAAATAACATGCAAAAAGCATTTCTTCATCAGCAAATACTGTTGGAAGCTATATGGAAAACATCGTTAAGATTTGCAGAAGCAAGTATTAGAACAAGTTATATAGTGTGGGATATTTGCTGTATGCCTGGACGAAAATACAGATGTTTAATGTGTCTCAGTTTATGGTATTTGCTAGATTCTCTTTCAATAATGAAATCTGGGGAAAAGATGTATTGGAGAAAATATTTTCTCAACAGTAAGTTAATTTTTTTGATAAAAACAATGCTTAGTGGAAAAACTGTTGAAATGTCACTACTAAGGGAGTAGCTTCTTTCACTAGAATTAAAAAAGGATTCTGGAGTAAGGTTACAGAGAGAGCACCGCATGTGAGATTCGCTTACTGCATCATTCGTAAGCATACTATGGCAGCAAAGATTGGAGCCAGAAGTGCACAAAGTTCTACAAGAAGTCATCAGTGTTATTTATTTTATAAACAGGTTGTTTAAATAGTAGCATCTTCATCATAGTTTGTATCAAGACAGAGTGTAATCATGAAAATATTTGGTGCTGTGCAGAGGTTTGCTGGTTATTTTGTGGAAAATTCTTTTTAAAAAGTTGTCAATCTTAAATATGAGTTATGCATTTTTCTTTTACAAAAAGACAAGTGTTCCTAATTTTACTTACCTTTTCTGTGATGACAGATGGCTGCTAGTATGCTACCTAGCAGATATTTTTGATTAAGTATTGACACTTGGTCTGTCCTTCAAGATAAAGGTGCTATCTTTAAGAATGAGTGAGAAATTAACTGCTGTTCAAAAGAAAATCATGCTATGGAGAGAACATTTTGAAAATGGATATTTCAAAATGTTTTCATTGTTACGTGATTTTGTCGGTGAAAACTCTGTGTGTCCCCCTATGAAAACTCCCGTATCTGTCCACTTAAACTTGGGAATGGAATTTTTTAACCTGTTTACAAATCTTACAAGTAGATAACACAAATGCGTGTGTTAAAAATGCAAAAATTTCCCGTTAGTTTGCAAGAGCAACTGAGTAACATGAGAGAAGATGGATGTTTACGAGATGCATTTCATCTAAAACCTTTGCGTAATTGGTAGGTGGGATCATGATTTATTGAGCACTGCCAATGATGTAATTCTTCCATTTGTATCTATGTATCTTTTAGGGTTGGATTTTTTCCAACTATGACAACCATTAGCACAAAATATTGAAATAAACCAAACTTAGAACGAGACCTTTGAATCTCTGAAACTCAAAGTATTAAACCAAGATAATGAAGCATATTCAGTCACGTGGCTCTCACTAACAATATTATTAATATTATTCGTAATATTAGTGAAAGCAAAAGTTTCTGTAAAATTAATAAGTAGAAATTTTTTTAAATAGTGATTGTCATCTTCATTTAATTTCTAATCTTCTGTACATGTTCTATTATGTATATAATATGCTGGTACAGTACTATGTGTTTGTCTGAACTATCAATAAATATGTATGAGGGCTGCATACTCAAGAAAAGAGATCTCTGAAGTAGGGGAGCATGCTAGCAAGCCGTGTGGCTGACTGGAATGCCAATTGAGCCCGTTAGTAATATAGGCGTTACCTGGAAGTTTTTTCCACTGATTTTTCGGGAAGCAGTGCATTCGTACATGATGGCTTAGATAGAGTAAATTTTGTTTCTATCCTTAGCTAGCTAGTGTAAGCAGACAACAGGTGGTTTCTGTAGTGTGGGCAACATGCCAGTAGAATTAAATGTAGACTGCATGTTCTTCCGGATTCTGAACAGGTAGGGTAGTCAAACAGTCGCTTGTTCTCTTGCACTAAAATTGAGCAATTGAATCAGATGTGAAAGACTCAATATTCATTCCCAGTATCCTAAACTAATCAAAGAGTTGAAACTTGAGATTTAGGGTGCTTTAATATGTAAGGAATTCTCCACAAGAAATCTGTAAAAAGCAATCATTGGCAGGTTGTATGAAGTAATTTTGCCTTTACATCCTCTATTGAGTGATCATTTGAAATAGAGCAGAGGTAGAGTTTGCAGTTTGATAACTCCTCACTTAAAAATATCACTTCTGTCATCAAACCCCTGCTGGTTTTTTGCTGTATTCAGGTTCAAGTTTAGTGAAGCACTTATACTCACACTTGAAATGTGACATGTCTAAGTCAGTTCAGCAAAGTCCTAATGTATGAGCATCAAATAATTCTTCCATTTCATTGCTGAAAAGGTGTATCAGTCTTTATTTAGGGTACTCTATTAATAACCACATATTCTCTAGATCCATACTAAAAAGTATATTCTGAAGCATAAAAACTGCTGTTAGAAGAGCAGATGCATAGATTTACTAGATGATTTATCCCTACCAAAAAATGTTTCCAGTGTTGCCACGTTGTGTCGTCATATTAAATTTTTCTGTGTCTTGAATTGATGGGTATCAAGTCATATTTACATATTCTGCTATACTATTGATCTGTCCAATTGGCCAACATTTTTGCTAATACAGATCTCTTCTTGTTAAGAGCCTTTTAGAGTGCTCGTTATGGATTATTATTTAATCTGGGCTGTGTTGCTGTTCTGTTAAAAGAGTACTGTACAGAATGCTACGTGTATGATAGCAATTTACTGTTAACTCTTGAGAACAGGAAGAACACTAATTTTTATTTTAATCATAATGAGCAGTACAGTGATCGTCTATATTCCTTATATTTATACTGCTGGGAAGACCTAATCTTAAACTGGGCCATCCAATACATTCGTTTCCAAAGCGTGTCCTTTTCACTTGCAGTTATTTTACTAATTTTCCCTTGGTAGCACTGCACTTTCCCAAATCTGCAACACTTTGAACAGGCTGTCTGAGTTGGCTTTCATCAGTCTAAACTTTTGTGCATACAGCTTCACTCATTCTTTTTAATTTTGTTCAATAAAATAGCTAGTAAGGCAGTTGTATTAACAAGTTGTATGCTGTAAAAATGGCTGATACTGTGCCATTCCCAATAAACACCTTTTCAGATAATTTATTTCTGACTTTATTTCATTTTCCTTGTAAAATATAAGCTTTTAAGTATTAACTATGTAATTAATTAACTACTTAATGAAATTTAAGTATTAACTACTCCAGACATTATTTTGGCCTGAAATGATACAAAATATAGGTTCCCTTTTAATTTCTATTGTCCAGGCCTGTATGCAGAAAGTGGAAACATGTGACATGCTTGAACTGGAGCAGAAATTAATAGATGCTGTGAATCGTGTTGCTTTCCTGATGGAACGTGCCAAGTTTTCACCAGCAGACGTTCAACTGAACTGTAATGTTTTTCAATGGTACGCACGAATGCCAGATATCTTTGAAGAGCACAGAAACATAATTAAAGAAAAAACAGATCAATTTCAAGATGATCTTAAGGTTTGTAATGACAATATTTTAAAAATCCTTGAGCTGCTAATTTTTAATGGCATATAGGACGTGAACCACTGGATGGAATAGCCTCTTTTATTTTCCCATATATTTTTTAAAGTTTGAAGTAGATATTTTTACGTCATTTTTCATATTAATGTCTTTCCATTATTTTTTTTGACATATTCACGAGTACCACAAGACAAGCCACGTCTCACATTTTGCACTCTTAAAGTTCTTTGGTTACAGAACTTCCAGTGATGATGATGGAAGTTATCTGCATGTGAAATTGTAAAATTCAGAGAGATCATTTAAAGACATGTACATGGCTTAATTTATGCACGTGAGCAGTCCCTTTGGAATCAGTGGCAATATATGAAATTTCTATGATAGCTCAAAAAAGCCTAATCTGCATTAATGTGTAAGTGTAATTCTGCTGTTAGGATAATGTCAAATAAGTTAGTTTTGTAATACAAATGCATCTTGACTCAGGTTCAGTTTATTTGGTTTTATTTTTAAATCTCTTATACTTTACATGTGTTTTATTTCTGTTAGATTTTTTTCATTATAATTATTAGACTTTTACAGTACAGTTTGTTATTTTATGTGAACGATTAGGTTTCTCCACAAGGATTGCTAATTACTAAGCTACCGTTAGAGTTACTGCCTTGGTATAGTGGTCTGCTTTGGTTTTGTTGTGCTGCTTAGTCTCATCATTTGTCTCACATCATACATATTTAGAGAGCTTATATTTATGCAGTATGGTTAAAGAACTAACTGGTAAGGCCAGAGACGCCTCTGTCTTGTGAAACCCTTCAGTGTCGTCCATCATTTGATTAATCCTGTTATTCCAGTTTAATATCAGATATACTAGACATTTGATTTTAGCTTTCTATTATTAGCCTGCTGACTATGTCCATCACAGAAAGCAGAAATTATGTCCCACTATATTCTAGGACATAGAACCCACAGTTGTGTCTGTCAGCCCAATAAGTCACTGCAGGTAACAGTAGGATTTGGGAAAATTCTATAATTTGAATGGATTAGATACTAAAGTGCAAATATTTTGGATATCTATCTTGGATGTTCTGCAAGTATAAAGTGTCCTACCATAGCACATCAGAATAGTTGTTCCTTCTTTTTACAGAAATGTATTGTTATTTTTGTAAATGAGTATATGCTGCTTGATGTTTAATTAGATACGCTGTGAAAAATTTGTTGAAGATCTAGAAAGCTACTCTAAGCAGATTGAAGAAATTGGCACATTTGGAGATATTGAGGAAGTCAACAGTTATTTGAAGAAAGCTCAGGAGTTAAATACAGAATTGGATCTTGCTGCTGGTAAGGTACAGATTGCAGTCTAAACTAGTCCAATAGTATAAACTGTAGATCTTAATATTTATCACAGTCAACAGTTTGTTTAATAATAGTTACTGAGATGGAGCAAAATAGTTCTTAATTCAGCTATGAAATATTTTTATATGATTTGCAATTAAAACTGCAGATTTACTGAGCACAGTAATTGGTTACTATGTCGTCAACTTAATACAGCAGTACTTTGTGTAGTGAAAGAGTGGACAATATTTAGGTACATTTGTTTAGAAAGTATATTTTTATGTTCTTGGAAGTGCAATTTCTGATGCTTATTATCATCATCTCATGTCTATTAAAGCCTCATGGTAATGCAAATTATAGAGGAATGCCCAGGTACCATTTTAAACTTCTAGTTATATTCCTCTATTGACTAGCACAAATGCTGAGCTGTTACTGTTAAAGGCTGCTCTAACTTCAGTCAATGGCAGCAGTTGCTTAATAGACTGGTTTAGTAACTCAAAACTTAATTTGAAGCTTGTTCGAGACACCAGAAAACCTCCCTGATGCCTGCAGTAAAGATGCGGTATAATGGACAGCTTTGTCTGTAATTCAGACCTCATTTATTTCTTCACAGATTGATGAGCTTAATTCAGAAGAAGAGTTCTTTGGATGGCCAGTATCTCAGTACCCTCAGCTTAAAACCATCAGGAATATGCTTACTCCGTATCTTCGTCTTTATGATATGACTGTTGAATTCAACAGAAAACAAAAAGACTGGACAGAACGATCATTTACAGAAGTAAATCCAGACAAAGTAGAGGCAGATGTAGGAAACTACTGGCATGGACTGTATAAACTAGAAAAAGCCTTACAGAATTCTCAAAATGCATTAGCAATAACAAGACAGGTTAAATCAAAAGTAGAGGAATTCAGAGGCCACATTCCTCTAATTCAGGTGATTTACAATCCCGATTTGCAAGAAAGGCGCTGGGAAGAGATGTCAAAAATTGCTGGTCTACCACTGTCTCCTTCTGAAGACTCAAATGTCTTGTCATACATTAATTTCCATCTTGAACCATTCCTAGAAAAATTTGAGACCATCAGTGAAACAGCCCGCAAAGAACATTCACTTGAGAAAGCTTTAATGAAAATGATTTCTGAATGGGATCAAATGGAGTTCACTCTTCTTCCCTATAGAAAAACAGGCACCCATATTTTGTCATCTGTAGAGGATATTCAGATATTATTGGATGACCACATTGTCAAAACTCAGACTATAAGAGGATCTCCATTTATTAAGCATTATGAAGACAGAGTAAGGTAATTATTTTTCTAATAGAAAATCACCAAATAAGAAATCTTTTCTGCTAAATCTAAAGCATAGGGACTTCAAATGCTTTTTTTTTTTTATCCTCAAGCAGTGAATTAGTCTCATTTTTAAGGGCTAAAGCTTTGGTCCCATTTCAGCTATCTGCCATTTAATCCCTGAAACCTGATTTTTGCTTTTAATTAATAATATGGTAAGTGGTAATGCATTGGTGAGGTTGCTAACCCTTTTTAAACTGCTGTGGTACTTAAGGTATCAGATGCATCATAACTTTACCTTTGTCTTACCAGATAAAACATATCTGAGAAATAAATAGAAAGATTGTATAGTAAGACAATATAGCCCAAACTTTCTACCTAAATTGTAAAGCTACTGAATCATTTAGCTCTTCAACGGTTAAAAATTTTAGGGCTTATGTAACGGAGATGAAGAAAATGAAAGCAAGACAAATGTCAGGGAACTGCTGAAAGTTGTTGTTTTGTTATTTTTTTTTCTTCTAATGCAGAAAATAAGTTCTAAAACTTAGCACTGCATGTGAAAAATTCTGTATGTCCATCTTGGGCCATAGATTTTAATGTTTTGGTCTCTTTCCTCAATAAATACTTGCTTCTTAAATCCCCCAAACTTAGCTGTATTGTGGAAAACTGAAAATCTTTCATCTAAATTTTCAGTATAATTATCTAGTACCTCCAAACTCCCATTAACCTGAAAAAAAGATATTTCAGATTTCAGCACACACTCACTCAATAAATGTGAACACACATGTACATACACATTCATGTACATTCCAGTATTAACTCTCCGATTACTTCTGTATTATAGTATGAGTTCCTTCCTTGTTTTAATGTAAAATGGCAGGTTTTGCCTATTTAAAGAGAGTAAGCACCCTGTGATAATTTCCTCAGGTTTTTTTGGTGACTGACAGCATTTGTAATAATACAAGGTATTAATGTTACTTTTATGTCTTTCTTTTGCCATTTTAGCCTGTCTGTCCTAGCAAACAGAAATTGGAGTCTGGGTTTTGGTGTATGCCAGAAACCAGATTACATACGCAATTGAAATTAATTTGTCCACGGATACTAACACGTGGTACATTTATTTACTGGTTGTGTTAGTCTATTTATTGGATTAACGTAATGTGTTAAATCCTACAATCAACCTTGCAGGTGATCCAGCTGCAGAAATTGATATGGACTTTGTTTTGCAGAAAATTAGGCTAGGTGACTATGATATTGTGCTGAAATCTTAACTCTTATACCAGTTGTTTATACTTACTGCTGAATATAATTTGCCAACAAGATCTTAGCAATCTGCTGGAAATGTTTTTCTGGAAGTATCCACTAATGCGTTTGAACTAATGCTGTTTTGTAGGGAATGGGAAAGTAAGTTGTTGTTGGTACAGGAGCTCTTGGATGTACGGCTGAAGGTTCAGGCTACTTGGCTTTACTTGGAGCCAATTTTCAGTTCTCCTGACATCATGTCTCAGATGCCTGAGGAAGGTAGACGGTTCAGTACTATATTTAAGACATGGACAGACTTAATGAAATCAGTTTTTCAGGTAAGTACGGATGTGAATTTGTATTATGCACTTGAGAAAAGAATCGCTTGTGATAACACAGTAATCTTTTTTCTTTTTTATCTTAGCCCTCTTTCTTAGATTCTTTCAAAAATTATTTTGCAGAACTGTTTCACATAGAATCATAGAAACATTACTTGGAAGGGGCCACCAAAGTTCAGTTAGTGCAAATTGTTTTTAGCAACAAACTTCTGCCAGCACCTCATCAGGTCAGCCACAGCTTTGTGTAGCCAGATTTCAAAAATCTCTAAGGACAGATTTCTTGCAGATTACTTCCAGAAACTTCAGTGCTGCGGTACCTTCCTAATAAATATTTTTTTCCTAAGCTGTTCAAGCTAAACCTACCAAGCAAAGATTTGTACCTGTTGCTGCTTGTTGCCCAGTTGTCATTGCTGAGAAGTTGGCTCTGTTTTATTTGGTTGTTTTTTTTTCAATTACCCTTCATGTAGTTATTGGCTACAGTTATATTCTACCTTAATTTCCACTTCACCAAGATGAACAAATCCAGGTTTCCCAATCTCTTCTTACAGGCCATGTGCCATTCTGGTGAGTAAAATTAAACAGCATAGTAAAGTAAACCAAAGTAACATAGCAGTAATGATCCTGGCACTGTAGGTCAATTGACATGAATCAGCGGAATTTTACACTGATTGTTCTTTCTGAAAAAAGCTGTTTGCTTGCAAATTGAATGATAGAGATGCCTCTGTAACTCTGAACTGTTTAGGTAATTAGGTTGCTTCAAAAGTGCTGTACTGGTTGTCAAACACCATCACTGCATGCGTCTGGCAGTTCAAAATGTTACCGTCTTGCCAATCTGTTGCTTATTTGACACTTTCTGGAAGTTAGCACTGTTATTAGGATCAGTTCATGAAATTATCTGAGTGCTCTTTTCTTCAGTAATTTATGTGTTCTCAGCCTTGGAAGGAGTTAGATTGGCTATGTTTGCCAGTCTAACTTGGTGAAGAGCACTCCTACAATCTCTTCTGCTGACTCTGCTGAGCGTGCAGTAGCTTCTGACAAGGAGGGAAGGGAATAGTAAGGGAAGAGGTCATGTCTGAAACTGGCACAGCTGATTCTTCAGCAGTTACATGATCAATGGTGTGAATGCATGCTCTACAAATTCTGCTCCATAGGGAATAATTGGTTACCCTGTAATTCTGGGAATCCTCTTATATAATTCTTATGTAATTAGAAAAAACTGCATTCATTCTGAAAAAGTTCCATAATATCAAGGACATTTCTAGTAGGATGTTGCATTTTTAATATTTGTTTAACTAGATTTACAATACTACTCAAGAAGTTTTATGAGGTCCCCTGTTTTCCAGGCTAGGGACATAAGGTTACTGTTTGAAGGAAAAAATTAGAAGCTTTGTTGTCAGCTATCTCATGCCTTTGCAGAACGTTCAGAGATCCATTATGTCGCTAGGACAAATGGTAAAATCTTCACTCAATTTAAAGCTTTTGATCTGAATTCTTTCCAGATTGCGGATATGGTCTTAAGGTAGGAAAACACAAAATGTGTATATGTTGAGTGTACAATATGTGTACGAAAGGAAGCATTTGCTTCGTTTCCTGGCAATTCAGCATGGTCACTTGAAGTTATTTTTCATTTTTTATTCTCTTCTAATTCTTTTGCTTTCCTTTTCTCTCCCTCAGTTTTTCTGCCTGCTTGCCTGCCTGCCTCCCTCTTTCTGTCTTAACACTCCCTCTTCCTCCTCCTCCCTGCACCTTCTCTGTTTTTCTTTATTCAGATTTGGAAGAAAATCAGGAATTTATCCCATAGAGCTGTGAAATCAATAGTGTTTATTTTGTGGAAGAAACTGGGTGAAAATAAAGAAGAGTGAGAATTTCAGAATTTTGTTGACTATTGTATTTCTGAACATTGTGTGCTGAATGATCTGTTTTAATAAAATCTAATTCAGATACTCTATGCTAATCCAATACAAAGTATTTTTTGAATATGATGTATGTTATCACTGGGAGAAAAACGAATGATCTTTTTTCTGTAAATGTCAGAATAGAAGTTTAACAATTTCAAATTAATTTTGGCTAAACAAGTGGGCATTGTTTTCCAAAAGATGGCACTATCTTTCCAGAAATGCAATGTTTGAGTTTCATGGCTAAAAAGAATTCTCTTCCCCAGTCTATATGAACTGTCTTTCTTAAAACATAAAGATGACTTTAGTTTGTTTGTCCTTTTTTACATTTATATGCCATTGTATTATAAAATTCCTGTGTATTATAAAATTCCTTCATTTGCTTAGTTTCTTATCACAAATTTGACTAATCATATATTATTACCTTGTTTAAAATACCTAATTTAAGTAGTGCACATTAATCAGGGTTAAATTACTTAGGGGTTTAATTTCTACTTCCCATAAATTTTTTAAAAATCTGGGATTTGGAAGCTTCTCTGTCTTTGTGGGAAAAATAAAGCAAGAAAAGAAAATCGAAGAAAAAGAAACCTCAATCTGCAACCTGTGATATGTTAAAATTATACTTAAAAACTAGAATTAGTGATAGTCTTTTAACAGAGTATTATAGCTGGTTTTATAGGCTAGTTGACACAGACAGTGTCACTAACAGAATAAGTTGTACTGATGTTTTTAATGACTGAGAATTATGGCAGTCCCTTTATTTCTTCATGCCTTAGCAGAACTATAAATAGGAAATCTATGTTAGGGCAGGAATATTATTTTTCTTGACTTCTTGTCATGTGAAAGAAAAAAAAAAAAAGCACAAGAGGAAGAATACCATTTCTAAAACTGGCAACACAGCTTTGATTTGCTTTACCTGTTGCACTTGCTCTATTTGCTGGTGAAAAATATACTAAGACAGGGAACAAAACCTCTTTCTTTTAACAACGTATACTTAGATGCTTGTTTGTGCATTAAAAAACTGCTTTATAAAACCAATTATGAGCTCTTTTTCTATGCTGACAGCTTAATTAGCTATGTAAAGATGGAAAGTATATCTAGTTACTGAGTTTGCTCTGGTTTGGTATGATGCAAGAGGCCAGTGACAGAAGGTAAATGTATTTCATGTACAAGGGAACACCATGATTATTGTATTAAGAGGTGCACCCCCATGAAGAATAATTGGATAAATGGACAGTTCTGGGTTTTTTTGAGCAGCTTGAAAGTGTATGTGTAACATGAGCAGGGAATTGGACCACAGCTGAATGCACATTGCAAATAAATTCAAAATGTTATGAGTTTTTGAACTGAAACTGGTCATGGAATTTGTTAGTAAATTCTCCAAACTGAAGCTGAACAGCAGTCAGATTACGGGGTCAAATCTGTATTGTCACCCTGTGAGGATTTTGTTCCTTATTGATATCTTTTACAGTTTCTGGGCTTTGCACCTCAGTCTAGCTTGTCTCTCTTTAGCTGTCTCTTACAATATGAGTAGAGTCGCCCACCCATGCTTCTGCTCTGTGAGACTGTGTTCTGTGAAGTCTTTCAGGGACTTTTCTGAGTGGGGCATTCTGCATGTGTAATGGGCTCTGACTAAACTGTCCCTAGTGGAATAGTCTGGGTACATCTTTGGTTTCTGCTCTCCATTTTTGGAGAATTCTTTGTTGTTGCTGTCAGCAGTTCTTAGAAGTGCTCAGTATATTGACTAGTCTGAAATTATCCCTACCATTCTCTTTGGTGTTTCTTATGATTGGATGTGCCTGTGTCTTTTTATTTTAATCCTGGGTACGTGGATATTTGTTCTATGCTGTCTGCTTACAGGTGTGGACTCACTGGGAAGAGCAGAGGGAACCTGAGGGTTGACTAACATTTTTAGTTAGCTCTTTTGACATCTCAGCTGTGGTCATTCTGGCCCCATTCAAATTCCAGGGAAATGCAGTCTAATTTAGATGGTAAAGGAGAAGCTATGACAGAAGCTATGTTCCTAGACTTTAGGAAGTGGAGCAGGTGATTGGAATTAATGATTCGCCATTTCCTTGCCAGGACTTAGTACTGCAATGTGAAAGGGTTTGAATCAGTTCACGGTTAACAAGTCAGCTAATGTACTGTCATGGGCCTGAACTAGAGCTCAACTGAAATAAATTCAGTCACAGATGAACCCAAGCCTATACTGGAACTGAGTAGTAGCATTTGATTAGTTTGAATTCCTCAGGCATAAATCTTCATAACGTCCTGCTTTTCAATGTCTGTCTCATTTTGGTCCCCAAACCCCATACTTGGTGAACAAGATTAAAATTGTAATGACAATTAGGCTTCAAATTGGTCATAGGGCATATTAAATGCTAGGACCCGTTGTTCAGACAACTGCATTTCTTTAAAGCCTGTTTACTTGGTAACCTTCTGCTCTTTTTCAAAATCTTTTTTTTTGCATTTGTAATAATTGAGATTACTTGCATCATATGCAGTACCTTTTCTAAGCATTTACATTCATTTAATTTGAGAGGCTAATTTGGGAAGCACTATATGTCTTAATATCTATTTGTCATCTACACAGTCTATAAATATAAGAAATCCAGCATTTAGCCAATAGTGTATCTTGACAGATATTATTCAGGTGCTATTGTAAAATGAAATAAAAATTTAATTTTTTGTACTGTTAAAGCAAGTATAACTTTTCATATATTGCTAGCAAAAATCCTTAAACATGTATTTAGCTAGTAAATGTATTTATTAGCATCAAAGAATACCTTTTTAGATCACATTACTAGTTAGCGTTAGTACTGAAGTGTCAGTATTTCTTACGTACAACTTTTCCACCTCAATACTTATAGTCTCATGTATATATTTATATATTTTATATGGAATGAAAGATCTTATTTTTTCCATTGTGCTCTGATAGATGATTACCACTTAAAATGTGTGACTGCATTGTTATCATAAAAGTACACTTTTAAAATTCCATCAATATGTTTTAATTGTTCATGTTACTTAATTACGTAACCCAGTTGAATAGCCAGTGTAAACTGATGTTGCTCCAGCAGAATGATGGTTGTTGTACTGTTTGATGAATTGATCCTGTTTTGAAAATTATTTTCAATAGTAATATATCATATTTTGGAAAATTTACTTTAATACAACCTGCCTAACTACTTTTCCAGTGAAGCTTGGCGCTGAAGACAGTAAATTGTAAACCTGACAGTGGTTTGAGTAAAGCAGAATTTGAAATAAAGACTCGTTTTGGTTAGGACTTCCTGCAGTGCTATGTGGTGATTTACTTGAGAAGGCATTAACATTTTTACCTGGGACAATTGCTTTTCCAGGACAAACATGTGCTGGCAGTAGTAACAGTAAACAAGATGTTGGAAAAACTGAAGAAGTGCAATGAATTTCTGGAGCTAATTCTCAAATGATTTAATGACTACCTAGAGAAAAAGCGCCTGTTTTTTTCCAGATTCTTTTTTTTATCTAATGACGAACTTCTTGAGATTCTTTTGGAGACCAAAGATCCTACTCGGTATGGTTATGTTTAATAGATGTATTTGTGACTCACAGTGCATGCAGATAGTCTTGTCACATTTTTTCTCTGAGGCCAGACCTCTCTTTTTTTCTCACTGAGAGTTACAGTATTAAGTATCTACTTGTTTAGATTTTATGATAGGTGAATGCAGGGTAATTTTTAATATAAGTAATAAAATTCAGTTCTGTTTTCTAAACTAGTAAGCATTCCATACACTGGTTTTCAGAAGAATCAGAAAAATAAGAATGAAAATGAAAAATAAAATGCCAGCTTAGTTGCAGAGAAATGCTCTTACTGTGCAATGAACAGAGCAAGAGATCTTGTAAGGAAAGTTTTTTTAATTTATTACAAGCTATTGTGTTAAGGTTGTGCTTGGTTGCTTTACTCAAATTCCTTAATATTTATTGTATTTTGCTGGGAAGGTATAAATAATGGAATTTTTTGTACTCTGGATGGATTAGCAATTAAATCAAGAATACTTGTTTATTCTTACTAGTTTATATGTTAGAGACTCTTCAGTAATATTTTACATCTTTGAACTGATCTTCAAAAAGTACTGTGGTAAGCATCTTGCAGGGAGTAGTACAGAAGAATTGTTGAAAATAAACTTTTTTACAAACTTAACAAGATCTTTTAAGTAAATTCAGAATTATTTTTTTTACATTACGTCTTCTTTGGTAGTGTTGGCAAGAAAAAAATGTTAGAAGCTGTGTAAAACTTTTTCTTTTTTTTTTTTCCCCTAGAATACAACCTCACTTAAAAAAGTGTTTTGAAGGAATTGCAAGAGTGGAATTTACTAATGTATTAGATATTACACACATAAAAAGTAGTGAAGAAGAGACAGTGGAACTTGTAGAGACAATCTCAACATCAGAAGCTAGAGGTCAAGTTGAAAAATGGCTGGTTGAACTGGAGACAGTTATGGTTAAGTCTGTCCACAAGGTAACAAATCCTAACCTCTTATTAATGTCATTCAGCATTGATTTCTTCAGTAAACAACATATACTGGAATCGCTTTTCAGTCTTTGCATCTAGCATAAAACCAAGGAATTCAGTCTTTAAAGGTTATATGATTTTTTTACTTCTGGTGTCAATTTCTGGTTGTAAAATTTGCTAAAATTGTTGAGAGTCAGAAAGGTTTGTCCCAAGGATTCTTCTGCCAGAGATTGTTCTACATTTGATGTAGTATTAAGGGACATGATTAAACAGAAAGATTGCCCATGGTTGCTTTTTTTTTTTTTAATGTTTGTCTTAATTATGAATACCTTAATCAAGGTTCTTAACTCTTCTTTTCAGATAGTATTGTTCTAGTCTTTACAGTATCTCATCATTGTGTCATATATTTAACCATCTCTGTCTTCTTTTTTGTGGTCCTTTTCAATATCAAGTGAGGTAATTAAATAAGCGCAAACTTTCCCTGACATTATGTTACAGTACAACAGTTTAATTATTGTAGTGGCACAGCAGTACAGAAGAAAGTGAATAACCTGATCTATTTGGTGCATATCAGACATGGACAAACTGAGCTGCACGAATAAGAAATGATTAAGCTCCGTTTGTCTGCATTTAGCCTTGACTACAGACCTTCTATAATCATCTGAAACAGGTAACGTTTACACAGATTTAATGTCGATGCGGACACATTTTTCCCTCATAGGTGTATTTTTTTTTTTTATTGATGTTATTATGTGTATAGACTCTTAAAAGCAAAAAGACTTGGAACTACAAAACAAATGGCACATTTTCACTCAGGTAGCTTACACTGCCTATCCAAGGAGCCATCTAAATTTGTTGAAGAGTTCCTTGATAATAACACTTTATTCTTGCCTATGTTTTGTTAATAGCAAGAAAATAACCTGTTAGTATAGACTGGTGTTTTTTTTTCCAGTGCAAGTTTTGATTTCACTGGGATTATCCTTGAGTGGCACTAGAACCAGGTTAATCATTCTGTTATTACAAAACACACTTGAAGTCAGATGTAAGTTTAAATAATATGATCTGCAAAATTAATAGCTCTGGGGTCTTAGTAGAGTGAATAGATGAGAAAGATCTCAGTTTGAGATGTTACTTCTAAATAAATTGTATTTTTACTTGTTTTTGAGTTTTATTGTAGATGGAGCTAGAAAATTTTCATAGAATAGTTTTTAGGATTATTTAGACTATGTTATGAAATCAGTTCTAAGAAATTTTGTGTGATTGCTTTGTTCATATTATGACATTTTAGTGTTTTCATTGAACTTTGTTGAGAAATTTAGTTGCAACATACCAGTATTATAGAGTTGAATTTGAGGCTGAATCTTGACCTTGATTTAATTTTTGTTAATACAATCTAACCTAAATTAATTCTAAATCTGAACAATACCTGTTTTCACGTATATTTATAGTGTGCTTTTTCCTGCCTAGGTGATTGGGGATGCCTTTGAAGCTTATCCAAAAACTCCACGTGTTAATTGGGTAAGAGAGTGGCCTGGGCAATCAGTTCTTTGTGTATCCCAAACTTTCTGGACAATGCAAGTACAGATGTCTATTAGAAATGGTCAAGCGGTAAGAATATTTTAAATTTAAATTTATTCATTAATGTTTAATGCTTTTTATGATGATAGGCTAGGACTGCTGTTAGATACATCTTGTCCTCACCCTTGTCAAATAATGAATATATAGGCCTGGCTGGTACAGGATTTACCATCTGTTAGCTAGTGCTTGTAGGAATAGTGGTACGTAAGGGACTGAATTAAGATTCGGTTTTGTAGAAACTTTGTTCTGTTTATCACTAAGGCTTAATGCTCTTGCCTGTTTTCTTTGGAAGTGGTCCAGAATTGTCACCATCAGATGAAGCAACTAGATTTTCACTCTGTGGTTATTGGACAGAAAGAAACATTAAGCTTTTCACAGTTACACGTAAACTTGTAACTTCATGACACTTCATAATACTCTCTCTATATTCCTGGGTTTTGCAATGACGTGGTATCAATTGAAAGACCTTTTACAGTATTTTATTTTAAGATTCTCTCTGTGCATATATAGCTGAGCTGTACCACAAACACGAAGTTGAATCTGATCTTCAATGCATATAGGATGCAGTGTTTTAAGGTTTTGTTTACAAGTTGAAACAATGCCTTCTGGTAATAGTGGCTTCTTCGAGCAACTGCATTCTGACATGCAAGAAAAGAAGCTTCTGAGTGTCTTGGAAGAGGGAATTAAAGGAAGAAGAGGGCATTATTTGCTACAAGGAATAGATCTTGCAACAGATGAAAAAGATGTGAAAATATTTTCTTTCTGCTGTAATAAAGGACATCATCAGTTTCCTGGGGAAAGAAAGAAGACTTCTACACACATCACCATTGATCCTCAATTTGTGAAAGACTTCAAGGAAGGAGAGACAGGAATTCTAATCTTAGCAATTTTAGACTATAAAAAAAAAAAAAGGGGGCTAACCTTACCTCAATGAGTCTATAGTTAATGTTATTAATGAATAAAAGAGGAAGTTAAACAAGGGTTAATTTGCTTTTGGGAATGTTTGTTACAGAATTCTGAGTCTAGATAAAAGCTCTTGTGCTGGTCTGTATCAAGCCTTTTCTGTACGTGGACGTGCAGGGAAACCCATCCCTCTCTTAGCTTTCACTCAGAATTCCATTGTAGTGGGAATTCTACTCACCTGTCTTCAGCTCAAGAATCTTCATTCTGCTGTGGCAAGGGACTTATAGTGAAGTGGTGCAGAGACATTTGCATCTCCTGACATCTGTCACAAATCTGTGACAGGGAGAAGAACTCAGTCTTACAGCCTTCAATATTCTTTCTCTTTTAGTATTGTATACTAAAGCGTAAGAAACATGACGGACAATCCGTGATGACGTGGTAGGCCAAAAGTACCGCATTCTACCTGAAGCACTTCAGTGTTTCCTGGGACAGAATGCCAATATCATTTAAGTCAGTCATTAATATTAAATACGTGTTCATACATGCCCATGCATATACACATATATGCTCCCTGAGTTAATTGTTTCCAGCAAATAACTATTGTGCATAAATCAAAGGTCGAAACTTCTTATTAAAACCAAATAATGAACATAAGATGCTGTATAAAACCAGGCGTTTCATAAAGTTTGAGAGCATTGTTTTGTGGACCATGTGCATCCTTGGTGATATACAGTTGTCTGCTCAGAAGGATAACACCAAGGAATGTTACTGACATGGGAGTTAAGGACATATCCTGTGCCTCAACTGATAGCTCATGGTTGCTGTGGAAAGCTTGGTGGTAAGCAAGTGGGTTATTACCCCTGGACTTGAGTGAGATATTTCAGATTTTGTCCTCGTCAGAATTTATAATGCAACACTGTGGAAACCAAACTGCTTTTGAGCTCTGTGTTTACTGCCTTATTCTCATAAACAAAAAGAAGCCATACTAAGCAGACAATTATCCAAACTTAATGTTTGGAAAATAGCTAGACGAGATGGGAGATGTTAAAATCAACATAGTCTATTGAGGTTTACCAGTGCCAGTGTATTTGGAGAGAAGCAGGGAGAATAATCTAAACCAAGACTAGATAAGCTTTTCTCAAGACAAATAGAAGTAATTCCTTTATAGAAACATGCCTTGGTGTGAATGTATTAGTAAGGATAATTCCCACTTTTTAATTTCAATTCAGTAAGGCACTTCATCACATCTGTCACAATACAAGTGCTTTCCTTCGTTTGGCCTTTCTTGTTTACCAGTACCTTATTAGCATAAAATAAATGATCAATTACTGTGTAAAAGAAATGATTAAACTAACTGAACACAGACTATAACCAGAAGACAATGAACTGAAAAAAATGTAGAAAAATGCATTTTCTTGTTAACGTTTTTGAATGATAGATGTACTATTGTTTCTATCTATTGTGGGGCATAAAGGTGTTTTCTAGTGTGACAGTGCCCCTTGATGATAGCAAGTATATTGTATATATATCAATAGATCTTTTAAAACATTTTATTAATGTGAAATTTTAAAAAAGTTAAGGACTATTTCCTGTGTTCCCGAAAGAAAATAGTGCATGCTATTTTGTTTCCACATATATATTGTTGATATTTTACATATGATTCTGTAAAAGTAGATCTAAAAAACCCGAACAAATCCTTTTGAATACAGAGAAATAAAAGTAATACAAGAAAAAATAATTATGCCTTAGACTTGACCTGCAACTTGTTAACTTTTTAAATTTTTTTCATGCACTAGAGGATTTTCTGCAACAGAATAATAGACAGATTGAGGACTTTGTCACCTTGGTGCGAGGAAAGCTGTCTAAGCAAAATCGAGTGACTCTAGGAGCGCTGGTTGTGCTTGATGTTCATGCTAGGGATGTTCTTGCATCTCTAGTAAGCAAGAAAGTAAAGGATGAGAGTGACTTTGAATGGTTAAGTCATCTTAGGTACTACTGGGAGGTAAGTAATACCCCTCAATTCTAATAGAAGGTAATTTTTGTTCACAATTTTTCAATCTCTTCTTGCTTGATCACACAGAATGGTTACACTACTGTGAGAATGTCTGCTAATAAATAAATACTGGTAACCAATATGTTTATGGATTGCTAACTAGAATGGTCAGTAGCCAGATGCAAAGAGGTTTTAGTTATTTTTATTTTTTTTTATCACTGCTGAGTCTCAATACATTTTCTGAATTTGCAAGGGTGGGGCTAGTGTGGGGTGATACAGACAAAATTGATTCACTCAAAGACTATTTTGTTTTTCTGGTTCTACAGGATAGAGAAAGCTATAGGGATGATAATTTTCAGTTAGAGGTTTTCATCTGACTTACTGTCAATATTATTTTGTTTGTGCATTACATTTACAGGAAAAATAACAGTACTTACACTGTTATTTGTTGGTAGGATGCATTATCTTACATTCATCAGGACAAGATTTCCTGTAATACAGAAGACATCGCATATGAAATAAAAAAAAAATGTGTATTGGAGGATAATACATTGCTGTGTATCAGAGTCGTCAGGTTGACCATAACTACACCTATTGGCCACGATTACTTCTGTTTACCTTGTAGAAAGTCTGTTACTTTCTAAGTATCTACACAAGACTGTTTTACTCTGCTATATGGTTAGTAGGATCATTTTTTAGATAACAGTTAATGTAGACAATGGTCTTTTTGTTTGCTAGTTCAGTATCCATTGGCAATTTATTTTTGAATCAGTCATATTGAAACTAGTATCTCAGAGCAATTAGGAGTCAATCATGCAGTTGTTTCTAATGGCATCGGGCCTGTTAAGGAAATAAAGCAATAGTGTTGGGGTTTTTTAATTATTTATTTAATCTAGAAAATGAATTTCTTGTTTCTTAGGAAGGGCATCTACAAACAAAGATGATTAACGCTGGACTGAGGTATGAATATCTTGGCAATACCTCTAGACTGGTTATTATTCCACTTACAGACAGATGCTACAGGTAAAACTGGAAGTTACTAAACGTACTGTATTAGCAAAAAGTTAATTAGTCCTGAGAATAGATGACTCCAGAATTAGATTTTTTAATGTTCTAATAGGCATAATTAGAATAGGATACATTTCCTTTGCTGGAATAAAATTGGTCCTGTATGAATATTTAAATTTGTGATGAAGTTAATCTTTTGTGACATTATAATTAGCAATAAATTACATGAGGTTTTAGATTTAGAAAGTGAAAAGTAAGGTAATCTCTATTGTGAACTGTGATTCTAAACTCTGTACATTACTGCACATTTGTAAACTACAGCTAGCCAGAAGCAAGTAAACTGTACCATCAAAGGAAAAATGCAGACATAAAATTTTTTTTTTA
Source organism: Baryphthengus martii (assembly GCA_013396935.1). Taxonomy (NCBI): domain Eukaryota; kingdom Metazoa; phylum Chordata; class Aves; order Coraciiformes; family Momotidae; genus Baryphthengus; species Baryphthengus martii. The sequence goes on from VWZK01007373.1 coordinate 95,725, forward strand.
AGTTTCTGGTAAAAGTTAAAGGAGCTGAAAAAATAACATTAAAATTGGTACAATTTTTTTTTTCCCTGTTTTATTTCCAGAACACTATTTGGTGCACTACACCTACATCTTGGAGGTGCCGCTGAAGGTCCTGCTGGAACTGGAAAAACAGAAACTACTGAAGATTTAGCAAAGGCTGTAGCTAAACAGTATTTGGTTTTCAGTTGTTCTGATGAATTGGATTACCTTGCATTAGGAAATTTTTTTAAGGTTTGAATAAATCTTGAGGGTGATACATTTAATTATATTAAAGCCCTTTAATTATTTTGGTACTTGAAGTGGTCTTAAGGTATTGTAAATTTCTTTCTCCACTTGCAGGCTGCTATATAGTGCTCATATTGTACAGCTAGGTCGTACTGTAAGACCCTAACTGAGATATCAAAATGGTTTTTATGTGCTTTGAAAATGGAATATACCATAATGATTTTATTTCCTTTAAATAGGGAACATAGATGCCATTTCAACGAGTGCATTTTTAATAGCTGATTGCAAATTTTAGGGGACTTGAGATTCTATCTAAACTCTAAAGGAGGTGGTAAGGGTCATAATATTAGACAAATCAAGCATATGTTCATTTCAATATTAGCCTGAATAGACAGCTCTGTATTATGAAAATCTATCCTGAATGGACATCTGCCTCTTTATAGCCCAGTGTCCTGATTTGGGCTGGAATGATACAAAAATAGAGCAAGTGTACTTTCCTCTCTGGCATTATTCTTACCTTCCGAGTCAGAGGTAGAATTGGAATGATTTGATTTGTCTTCAAAATTCAACATGGTGGAAGTTCACCAGAATAAGCTAAATTTAGAAGTTTTATGTAGAATGATGAAAGCAAAATACTGACTATATAGGTAAAATATGCAAAATGTGTGTACTTGATAGACACTTTGCATTTGAGAGAAAAAAAAAGATTTTAGATTCGTTTGTACGTTTTATTTTTAATTTTAACTTTTGGGTTGATTTTTTACAAGCAAAGTATTCTGTAATTCTCTTTAAAACAAATTCTATCTTGAGTGATTTTGTTTAGAAGTTAGTGCTCTGAATCATGGATGTAAATTCTTACAGCAGAATTGTTTTGATTAGCATGTCCAAAATACATGGTTACCCTGTAATTAGTCATACATCTGTCTCTTCTAGGGGTTATTGTCTTGCGGAGCATGGGCTTGCTTTGATGAATTCAACAGAATTGATTTGGAAGTACTCTCTGCGGTTGCTCGGCAGATTTTTACTATCCAAAGAGGTAAGCTACTATTTTAATCGTATTTGCACTTAGATATGACAAAGAAGGAAGATGCAGCAAAATGTTCCCAGCAATGACATTAGTTTTTGTTTCTCTATAGGCATTAATTCAGGATCTGAGTTAATAGTATTTGAAGGAACTGAACTGAAACTGAACCCTACCTGTGCTGTCTTCATTACCATGAATCCTGGTTATGCTGGGCGTTGAGAGCTTCCTGATAATCTTA
>VWZK01007374.1:6362-17536 GCA_013396935.1 Baryphthengus martii
GTGGGCCGGGGTCTCTGGGATGAAGGCAACAGTCTTCCTCACTCTGTTCTTCTCACCCTTGTTCCAAAAGTTTCTGAGTTATGCTGAGCTGGCTCTGTTCTCTCTCAGGTGTCCTTGCGTGGAGCAGAGTTCCTGCTTATCTGAAACTTCAAGTTCTTATTATCTGTTGTTTATGCTTGCCTAGGCAGTGAGAGGAGTCACTTCGGCTCCAGCAGTTGGATAAATTCCTGCTTGTATTCTTTTCTAAATTTCTCATTAACCATGTTCCAAAACTATGCATTGTTAGTTGCCCTTCCCTTATTTCAGTCCACATAGTGGAATTCTGGCAGGAGAGCTGAGTACATTACAGAGACAGAGTCTACCATGTTTTATCATGTCTTTAGGTTCTTCAGGCCCTGCACTTCCGTGTTTGATCATCTTGTGGGGGTTTTTTTTGTGTTTTTGTTTGTTTGTTTGTGTTTTTAAAAGGGTATATTAAGTGAAGACTTCTGATCATTACAACTTTGTTTTGCTAGAAGGACAAAACAGTGCGCTGAGAAAAAGTAAGCCTCTAAAAAGGGAATGCTTAGGTCTGATGAGGGAAACAACCTTTAAATGGTAATTTAAAAAAAAAAATCCAACTGCTCAGTGTGTTTTTTTCAGTCCTGCTTTAGTGTAGCAGGTTTCAGTTGCTCTGGACTGCACTCAGTTCAAGAACTTTCCTCTATATCTCTTACAAAACCATTACGTGTTTTTGTAATTTCCAGGGCTACATGAAATTTTACTGCTTGTCACAATCAACCTTTCTCTCCACTTGATCTTCCGGTCTGTCAACATGCACATTCTGCAGAGCATTCTCAGGCACCCTTCGGGAAGACACATTCTGTCCTTTTCTAAAAAGTTACATTAGATGCAGGTGACAGTTCTGGGAAAAGGCAAAACCTGTTTATTATATTCAACTATGCAATAAAATGTAAGCAAGTAAACACTTTTACTGTTTGCCATGTAGGAGGTGGGAACAGTGACTTACTGAGTTCCTTTTCAGCTCTTCGATTCCCCTTATGGATGAGATACAAGTAATAGTGTTATATATCCTGTTTGGATATGCAGGCAATTCTGCTATTCACTTGTACTCTGTTCATCAAAATGATCCTAGCTCAGAGGACACAGCAGTGCACTGCAGCATGTACCTTATAGACTGGCTGATAGATGTGTGAAGTTGCACGCGTCATAGTTCTGCACAAATGAAGTGCTTACTTTAAAGACAAAGCACAGGGCTCATTGACCTGTGCCTGTACAGTGTAAATAGGATGCAGTTTCTAGTTTCTGTGAGACACTAGCTCAAAATTTTGTGTGGTGTCAGTGAAAAAATGAAGAATATCTCATGGGTGTCTGCATTCTAGTGCTAAAATGCTGCAAGGGAGAAAAAAACAGCATTTCACACTTCATTTTTAGTTTTCACAGATGAAAAAAAAAACTAGTTGGACCTTCTTATGTGGTTTTCTCAGATATTGGTTAAAGGGAGTAGCTAACATTTATATCCTGTGATGGGAGCCTAGGTTCCTGAGAATTTGGTTGCAGATAACAATATTTTTCTAATAAAGAGATCATAAACTATTCCTCTGAGTAGTTAGGTAACATACATATCTATGCTCTGATTTATATTTCTGGTGCTCAACCATCCTATATCCGTTTACCCCTTGTTTGATTTCAATTTTGCAAAGCAAAGAAAAGGCACAATAGCTGTCCTTTTGAGTGGATCTGAGTCCATGTGTCCCCTCTCTTGTTTGTGTGAAGACACAGCTCTGGAACAAGATTTAGTGAAAGCTTGCATGTACAGCTTGTTTCAGAGGAGACTTCCAAAATGTTTCTGTAGAAAACTTTTGTCCTCTTTAGGAAGTCTCTCCTAGCCCTTTCCTTCCTTCCAGTCCAAGACTATCAAAATAGTGTTTGTCCCAAAATAATATACCCAAAGTCATACTGCATTCACCAGGTACTTTGTGCTAGTGAAAGTGTATATGGGATGGATTGATGCAGAGGAAGTTCATCAGTGGTTGCTAAGAATTGTACAGCATACAATTCTACAATTCTACAGTGTACAAGACTACAGGGTACCCTTTTGTTCTTTAATAAATTATATAAATATTTGAAGAAGTGCAGGAGAAAGGAGTGGTGTGAGGAGTCTGTGTACTTGTACAATTGTGGTCTCTTGATCAGGGAAGGTGCACTCTAGAACACGGGTAAAGAGGTTGGAGGGAAAGCACACCTCATTTTAAGGAACTAGAAAAAGTGGCTTTCTAACCAACAATATTGTGAACTGGAAGCAAAATAGGTTGGTCTCTAAATAGGTGGAGTTAAATATTAGGGAAAAAACCAAAATGTTCAAGTCCTGTGATAGGACCTGGTAGTGGGGGAAAAGGCCATGACTGACTGCAAATTTTGCTTAGATCGGAAACTAATAGAGGGTTTGGTACAGAAGAAGAAAGTGTGTGAGCTTCTGGAACAGCTTCCCAGTGAGTATGTGTGTGCGTGATGGGAATAATGGGATTCTTAGACTGCTTTTAAATGGAGCTAAAGCACTGAATAGTTTGATTGTATGCCACTGTGTTTACAGTGGTTGAAGACTGTATTTGATGAATAGGAGAGAAGGTCCATGCAAACACTATTCTACCTCCACACTACTATATAAATATTAACTGATTTAATTCTTAGAATCTCTTCAGGAGGCAGGAACAACTTAAGTGCATTTTGCAACCCCATGCTGTGGTTTAGGGCCTGATACCATTGAGGATCTCCTACAATTAACTTAAATCATAGTGTGTGAATGTTACCAGGCAGAATTATTCATAATTCAACTCTAAGCTGCTGTTTGTTCAGGTGATGTGGACAATTCTTAGGCAAATAGTTACGGGAGTGCATGTCACATGAGCTGAGATAGGTAACAAGCTGTATCTCTTGCCCAGTTTTAGATGACTGAGCTTGTCCAGTATGCTTAAATTTCATTGTGAGGTCAGTTCCTGTAGAAGTGCTGAATTGCCAGATTGTCTCATGCCCAACAATTGCACTGCTTTTACTGAGGTGGAAGCAGCAGGGAAATGTATGGTTATTCATGGCCTGGAGAGAAAGTTTTCCAGTTGTCAGGATGATATCTACTCTATATGACTGATTAAATAGTCCCTGGAGGAGGGATTGAGAAGCAGACAAGTTCTCTATAACACCTGGATGGGTATTTTCTTTCTCCTCCAACCAGGTAGTTGAAGTACTTTATTTTAACTGTCACTGCTTCAAGAGGATGGGCTGAGCTAGTTGATTTAAATTGATTGTTAAAATGAAACAGAACAAATACCTGAATATTTTGGTTAGGTAAAACTAGAAACATTTCCTTTCTCCCTCTTTCTTCTCTTCTTCTTACCTGACCTTCAACTGATTTATTGTAAGAATTCTTGAGGCTACCATGACTGTGAACTAGTGTGTCATATTGATTTGTGAAACTAAAATGAGGCACTGTTTTCCATCTCATTTTTTTTATAGGAACAGGTGTTTGTGCAAGTAAAGTATTTAAATCTTTATAATTTCAGCACTAGTACGAATCAGTTCAGGCTTCAGCAAGGTGACTTTGAGGTTCTCTGTGTACAGTTCTCTCTTTGGAATTCATGCAGCCTTTTATTTATTCTGAAAACAGGTGGAATTGTCAGAGAAAGAAGATGTGGAATTTCAGATCTGCAGTAGATTAGAAGGAAGAATCTAGGCATGACGACAAGATTGTACTCTGCTGCCAGTTATTCTAGTGTGAGTTTATGATGAATCTTAATTTCACTGCATCCTAATTATGTGAAATGTCTTGTGAAATTCAGCAGTGATCTGTACTTCCTGAAGCTTGTGTTTCCACTGGAGATAGTTGTGCAAAATTATCAGTATTTCTGGTAGAATGAAATGCTTTTCCCTTAACATCTGTATGCTGGCAAACCGCTATTGTACAGCATCATGATAAGTGCTTTCTCTGTTGGCAGTTTTCATATGGCAGGCAATTTAGTGTCCTGTGTCTCTTCTGATGATGGTCCATAAAGAAGGCCTATTTAAAACTCTGTGGCAATAGGATGGAGAAGAGCCTTTTAAATCACCAGTGTGAATAGGTCAGAGATTTTGTTTTGTGGCAATGAACACCATAGTGTTGAAATAGTTTCCATTTAACAGAACTTGCCACTACTCAATTTATAAACTTGACTGGTGAACTGAGAACTAGAATGGCTTCTTGGGTAGATGAACATCCCAGAGACTAAACAGCAGCTACTAACATTATCTGTCACTTCTCATGAGCACAAAATTAATCACAAAAAGAACAAGCAATTTCTGATGCTTTTCTAATAAACTGTCTCAGAGAGAGAGAGAAAAAAGTTTGTTCCTCAGTTCCACAGTAAAAAGCTGTCACTGGCTTTCTCGTGCTCACTTCATAGTACATATTACTGAGATTGTACTCTGAGCCTCTCTAGCTAATACTGTGGCCTCTTAAACACAAACATTGAATTTGGAAGCAATTTTATTGCAAACACTCAGAGAGCAAAGAAGATAAACATGAGGAAATTGTTTCAGTGTTTTGACAATCAAGTTTGAGAGATTTTACACACTGACTCTCGACAGTTTGGGATGTCAGAACACTGGAAGTGAAGGGTAGTAACAGGAAGAAAGAAGCAAATGAAATAGGAACCTAACCCCACAACAAAATAATAATTAAAAATTGAAGCATGCAGAAAAGATGTGATTTTTCCAAGGTGCTGAAACAAGAATATAAGATTTTAGTTTGTGTGGTCAGGGCTCACATGGAGCTTCATTAGGGCTTTTGTAACTGCTGCTATTAACAAACTGATGATGTGTCCACTAAAACTCAACGTCAGCTGTTGAGTATCAACATGGGAGTTATAAAAGCATAATGCTAATTTCTCTATATCTGTCCTTTCTTCTTTGCATATAATCCTTAATTACAATCTCTGATTTTGAGTGAGGTTTTTCAGTGGTGACCTTCACTTAGGTTAAGGTCAATTCATTCCCGTGTTTCGCGAAGTGTATTAAAGTTTGATAAGTTGCAGTTCCTAAGAATTTATATGATAACATCACCAAGTGATATACTGGAGCAGAAACAATCTTCAGTAGTGTTTCCACCTTTGATGCTAGTTTACTTTCTTCCCCTCAGAGTACACTTTTGCTGCTCTCTCTCCGCACCCTTTTTTTACAATAAAGAAATTATATTTTCTTATTGCACGGTGTTCTGGTCATATTCCACATATCAGTGCATGATGCCAAGTTATTCTGCTGGCAGAACAAGAGAGATTTGGCAGGATGACACACATACCCCCCACACCCTCCCAAAACAAAGAAGTTATAACTGAGGTAAAATTCTTGAAAGATCTTGACTCCTATGCGCACACAAAGATGTAAGCAAACATCTTTTCAGAGTAGATTGAGTTGCTAAAAAGCACCCATTATATCTTAGTATGAACTCTTTTGCATAACTCCATAGTTATCTCTTTAGTGATATGGACACGCATCATGTCATTTTGTGTTTCCATGTTGTTTTGTTTTTTCTCTAGTAGAAGACAAATTATATTTTCTGGATTCTTTTAATAGCTTAGAGGTGTACTTACATATTCTTCTATTTATTACCTCACTGCCCGTGGGACTGAACTCAGTCCAGCAAAAATGCAATTGACAGATGCTGAGTACTCCCTTAGTAGCTGTTTAGCAATGACAGCAATGAGCAAGACTGTCTGCTACAGAGACACAAAGGAGGAGTGGACTTACCTGTTGTATTATGATGCTTAATGTTACACCTTGGTCTTTGTGCGTGCTGAATTTTAGTCAGAAATGTGTTCTTGTATTGTCTTCTTGGTATATTAGCAGAAAAAAGAACTTATACTAAACGTGCAACTTATAGATGCCTTGAAATAGGAGAAGCATAAAGGATCTATTTTCAAGCTTTGTAATTGATTCTCATGCGTGTGATTTTCCTGTGCACTTTGCCTAATGCTAACTCTGAGCTTACAGCACAGAGGGTGAATTCATAGGTCTCACCCACGGTTCTCAGATGTATACATGCATGCACACGAGCACACAAACATGCACACTCTTATTTGTCAGCTTCTCTGGTCTTAAAGCTCTACATAACAGCAGTTCACACTTGAATTGGCAGGCTTTAGATTTGGGCCTGACAGCAGACAGTGGTGCTGGCAGACAGTGAAGCTGCTGGCTACGCTGTGTGAAATGGTAGATCAGTAGAGGAAAACTGCTGAAGCCCAGCTTGCAGTAAAGGTTACAGAATTGCTGGTGCCCATCTCAGTCTTTTGAATAATTTCTGAATAATTAGGTGTTTGTTCTCGTAAAGCAAAAGTGGAACAAAAAGCATCTTCAGAAAATACCTTAGCCTGAATGCTGGATGAGAGCGTATGGGTGTAAGAGGAAGGATTGTAATAGAATGGTTTGCCCCACTGCCAAATGCAGATAATTTCTTTAAAGCAGTCTTCTTTCAGGGCACTTGGCATTAAGGAAGAAATTAAATGTCAAGTCAGTAGCATTTTCTCTTGTTAAATTTAATAGAATGTGGACCACCGTGTAGAAAATCAGCTTTTTCTCTTGATGTTGTAGAACTAGCATTTGGAGTAAGCTCTGTGGCTTTGCAAGAGCTCAGAACTGCTTGTATGACAGTCATCTTTGTAATAAGTCTTTCATTTTCCACCATGTGGGAAGGGGAGTCTGCATGTGACACTAATCATGAAGTGAAGTTTGTTAATGTATGACTGATAATACTGCTGCTACGTAGTGATGAAACCAGGCATCAAAGTACTTTGGTGTGATGTCAAGAGTTTCAATTACTCATGCTGGTAAGTTACTTCCCAGAAGATGCTGTTCAGCGGCCTTCATAGAAGTAATCGGTCTTCCTTATAGGTGAGTCATGCTTATTATAAAGTGTTGTTGTCTAGTGGGCTTGTACTTCAGTGCTTGAAAATTGAGATAAATAAGGTAAGTTTAAATCACTTGTATGCCTGCTTGTGCACGTAAGGCCTTCAGCCCACAATTCACCTTGGAAACCACAGTACCTCAGACCTCACTGCCTAGCAAGGAGTGTAACAGCAAAGGAAGTTTGGAAGGTTGTAGTGGAGGCTTGCAATGTTCCTGAGATGGAGAAGTTTACTTGCAGAGAACAGAGCTCTTTTAGTGCCAGCATGACAAGAATTTTTTATTCTGCAATGATAACATAGTATGGTGGGGTTTGAGTCTTCTGAATCTAGCCTTGCCAAGTTCTAGTCCTTCTTAGTATTTCCCAGGGTAGGTCTGAAGTACAGGACCTACTTGCTTCTGCCTCCCTGTTAGTTTGGGGTTTTTTTGTGGTGACAAGTGGTGCATAATGTTTATATCACTTTTCTCTGGCTCTGGGCAATTAGAGATGATCATAATTCCTAGTATGTGGGAAGAAGTATAGCGTTTCTATCTTCTAGTAATAAGTGAGATAAACCCCATGTTCCTAACATGAACAAAGCATAAGTATGACTCTTCTATATGATTGAAACTAAATCATATGTTGAGGCATAGGCTTGAGCAGCAACTGATAGCAGAATTGCGTCACTTTTGATGTTGTGCTGAAATTTCATATGCTGCTGCTTCAGAGAACTGCAGTTTAAGGTAGCTCTATTTGCCTCATTGCCTTGGGTTATGTGTTGTGTGTTGTCATCAGATCAGAGCCCTTGGAAAGAAGCAAGGGAGTAGAAACATCAACTGCTGCTCAGAAGAGAACAGAGCCATTGTTCCTAGTGTGGCTGAGAAAGAGTAAGTGCACAAAAGAAAAAAAAAGAGAGAATTCTGCACTGTTTGCAAAATGGCAAAGAGGAGGAAGAAACCTTCATATTTAGTATTGGAGAAGGCCATGATGCTGTTCCTGTAGTCCTAATGATGGGGAACCTCTGACCATCCTCCTACTTGAGTAGATGATGGAAAATACCTGTACCTGATACTTCAACTAGGGAGGCTAGAACCGGAGCTGTTATGGATGGAGCAAAGGAGGCTGTGGTATGAGTCTTAACAGTTAACATGTGGTACTATTGTCAATCTTAACCTATTGGGTGAATAAGACCATAGCATGAGGTAGTGGAACTCAAAATGCCTGCCTAGAAAGGAAAGGAAAAGTTTTTTGGGGGTTAAAGACCTAATTGTATAAATGATCATCTGAATACGCAAGAGAAGAATCCCAAAGGCTTAGTAGAGGGAATTGTCATGTCTGCTTGTTTGTGTGCCCTGTCATCTGTTGTTTTGCTAATTACATGGTCCAACACAAAGGACACAGTCATCAGCAGAAAACATACAGAGAAACTCACACAGGTTTTTATTATCTATTTCTACAGACTCCAAAAACAATATAGCATGGACAGACACAGGGGGAACAGAGGAAGCAATAAAACCACTCACTGCAGGTGACACAACAGAAGAAAAAGCAAACTGAGCCAAAAACACAATAACATAAGGAGATATCAACCATGCCCCATATCCTAACATAGCCAGGCACAAACCAATCCAACAAATACCAGAAAGATACATTACCTAATTCATTATCCTTGACTCCACAAAACTGCTCATAAACCCCTCCAGCAGCAGCTCAATAAGGAGCTTTATTGGCCTTTTATCTCCACCCTCTAATCACCACCTAAATGGCATCTGTTTCACATTTCTATTTGAGTTCTCAGCCTTTCAGGGTGTACATGGTCTGGCCTCCCCTCCTGGATGGCCCTCTCATGACAGAGAGGGTCTATCCCTCATATCAAGGTCTGGTATGGATGTGTCCCCACTGCTCAACGCCTACTGGGTTGCAGCCAGCAGCGGAGCTAAAAGATCTTCTTGGTGGCAAACACAGAGGCCAAACCAGTCTTGCCCTTGATTACAATAGGAGGCACCTGGGCAGCCTTAGCCTCTTTTACCTGGTTGTGAAGTTCATCCAGGTGTCAAGTTCACTTCAAGGCTCGGGGTTCAAACCCCAGCACTTCATCTGTATAGTGCAACAATTAGTTGAGGGCCTCGAGAAAGAAATGTTAGCTGAAATGGTGCCAAATACTGCTTTGGTTATATAGCACCTATCACTTGAACTTTCACAAATATTTTTCTTTTTACTTTTTTGACTTCATGGCTCTATCTTGTTTTAGTTTTCACTATGAATCAAGTTTTTAAGAACCTAAAAATGGGAGAATGTTGGTTAGCTATACTGCAGAACTCTTCAACTCTACCTCTTCTGGTTCATCCTTTTATAGCAATAGTGAAGGAGTTCCATGCTTTCTATTTCAGCAAAAGTCCAGCAAGATTGCTACATTGAAATACAGTTGGGAAATACTACCTTAAAGTTGTAGTTCTGTCCTTAGAATAGATTAAGAGTCTGATGTTTCTAATAATGAGTAAAACACTACATTTTCTGCTTGGTAACTGATTGGAAGGCAACAAGATTACTTACAGTGTTTAGTTTCAAATATTTTCTCTTCCTTATATTGCATTGGTTATATCTAATTATAGGTACAGTTTGTGGTAATCAATTTGAAGCATAACAGTGTGAGTTAACTCTCTCTCCAAAGACTATATTTTGACTTGGAACATTAGAGGTATTTTGAATGCTGAATAATTTTCATTTATGATTTGATTACACAGGTAATTGAAATGTGACAGACTCTGATAACATTTTGTTGGAACAAATTGGTGAGTTCAACTTTTTTTCACAGTTATATTTTTTGTCCTTCATAAAGGTGAAAGAAATCAGAGTTTTCATCTGCTTGCCTTACAGATACTTAGAATATATTTAGTCTTTTTGCACTGGGTCCTAATTTTTATTTCCATTCTGATGTCCATTGGAAGAAAACAAACAAACTAAATAACTAACTAACCTTCCCAAGGCAATAAACCCAGCAACCCAGAGTTCCCAGAAACAGCCAGAGTTACTGGCCAATGACAGTAAACCAGACTTAAGTGTACTTTGGCAATTTAGATGTAGATTATAAAGAATATGTACGTCAACTCAAAACTGTGTCATTGCAATTATGATATGTTAACATTCACAATTAAGTTATCAAGTAATTCTTGATTATGATGAATTGCAAAACTATGCAGTCACTTAAAGACTCTAGAGTTGCTCAATATTTGGTAAACATTGGGATGTACTCTTACAATTTTTTCCTTTTGATGAAATTGATGAAACGAACCTTCTGATATGCCAGGTAAAACAAGTTTTTTAATTCCGTCTTGTAATGTGTCTGGGGACGAATTGGGCCACCGCACACGTGTCAGCACACAAAACATTTACTCAGAAATAAACTATCGAAAATACTTTAGATGATATGTACATAGAAGCCATTACATGTGATTAGGTTGTACATAGCCAAATTTTTGTCTTGAGTAACCTGATTTTAGATTCCAGTCATGCAAATGTACACATTAGATTTACTTATGAGTCGATTCAGTAACTGCAGCAGCTTATTCATTTACAATGAACTAAAGTATGTGTATAAATTTTCTCAGCATTGGGACTTAAAGTTGTTGTGATAAATAGCTTTGTTGGAATGGATAAAAATAAACAAAACCAGGCTAACCAAAAGATGTTATTTTCCTTTGGTGGAGAATGTGGGGAAAGATCGTGGGACAGTAAAACGAGAGCTACTCTTCACCAGCTGAAAAGAAAAACTTGACTCTGAAACTTCCTGCAGAATACAGATTTCCAGGAAGTTAATTCAGGACTACTGATCCTTATTGTTATGGACACTATTGTAATGTTTCACTGGGAAAATATCTATAATTTAATTTATATCCGTGCATGGTTGGTATACGTGTAAATACACATATACGGCTATGCACTGTAAGTATGGCTGCCCTATGATATATGATACTATAGGTACTCTTTTAATACCATGATTTGTAATTTTCTTTTCTTTCATTTGCTACTTGTAGATTGCTAAAATTTCTCCCTGTGTATCCCTGTGTAGTAGATTTAAGCTCACTAAAAGAAAGCCTGCTTCTTCTGGTAGTCTTAGAAATAGTCACAGATTTGTAGAGAGTCATAAGGTTAATAGCATCTTTGAACTGAGTTTGAATGTCTTGAAAGTTGCTTTTTTTCATTTCAATTATTTATCAGCTGTGCTTAAAAATAGGAAAATAGTTGTATTGGGTTTGGGTGAGCTGGA
>VWZK01007375.1:5953-23555 GCA_013396935.1 Baryphthengus martii
ACTAGAACTTGGTAGAAACCCAGCAATGATGCAGGAAATGATGCGAAACCAAGACCGAGCCTTGAGCAACCTTGAAAGCATACCAGGTGGATACAATGCCTTGCGACGTATGTACACAGATATTCAGGAGCCAATGTTGAATGCAGCACAGGAACAGGTGAGAAAAAAAACAAAACAAAAATGCCACTGAAAGTAAACATTTTTTAAAGAATAAAAACATGTAAGTAATACAGAGTTCCAAATGGTACCTGACAAAACGTTTTTTTGAAGCTTGAAGTCATTGAGTGGCCTCATCCCCTTGAGAGGGAAGTTTTCTTAAAATTCTGCTCTTCTGAGCTTTAAGAAACATAGATACTATTTGTGTGTTTGAGAAAGTATTTCTAAGTTAATGAATTTCTCTGTTACTTAAAATTGAATTCCTTTAATCCTTTGCCTTAAAATTCTGAGGTCCAGGAGATTTTTTTTTTAAGGGTGTGTTTAGTAACTTGAAACCTAATACAAGATGAAAAAAAAGCCTTTGAAGTTGGAGAACAGTATGCAGGACACAATTTTGCTGTGATCAAAATATCAGATTAGTGACACCACCACTTTCAAAAAGAACTGTGGTTCCATTTTATTTTTTTGAAGGTGCTAGTATCTCGGTGTTGGTATCTTTTTCAGAATATTTACAATGAATTACTGTAGAATGGTGAATATAACATCAAGAACCATCAGCAATTACTTTCATGTGTAATTTTGGAAAGATAACTTGCCATGCGTAGCAGACATAAAAATGGTTGTCTTTAGTAGATGATACATGTTTGCTTTCCTTCTTCTGTAGTTTGGAGGTAACCCATTTGCATCTCTAGTAAGCAATGCATCAACAGGAGGGGACAGTCAACCATCTCGTACAGAAAATAGAGATCCTCTACCAAACCCTTGGGCTCCTCAGTCCAGCTCACAGACTTCCACGACAAGTACCAGCGCCAGTGGTGAGAGCAATGACAGCGGTACTGCTGAAAATAGCACCTCTGGCAGTACAGGACAGAGCTCAACGGTACCAAATCTGGGTCCTGGACTAGGAGGTGTGTTTGTTATTGCAGTTGTGTATGTTTGCATATACTTGGGAGTTTGAAATTATTCTTCTATTAGAAGGAGAGTTTTAGATTCAGAGTTTTTATTGCTATTTACTTTTTTAGAACATTTGACTAGTATCAAAGTCCTCTGTAGCAAAACAAACATGAAAAGTAAACTAGGAGTAATAATAATACTTCTGTATTGCCTTAAAATAACGAAGGTAGGGAATCTCTAGATGAATAGTGGTATTTTTCCTATTTGGAAGCAAATGTGAGAACAGCTAGTAATTCAGATACTTAGCAGGGCTGCTTATTGGATACAGCCTCTATCTTAACTTCCAGGGTAGATGCGTCTGTATAAGCAGAACCACATTGAGGTGTATTTCAGGGACCAAAACTCTTAGAAATTAAGTGGTTGTAGGTAGTCTAACTTGCCTAATGATAGTCAGGATGTTTGCTAAAGTGACCTTTTACTTTTTTTAAGCTGGTATGTTCAACACACCAGGAATGCAGAGCTTACTACAGCAGATAACAGAAAACCCACAACTTATGCAGAATATGTTGTCTGCACCCTATATGAGAAGCATGATGCAGTCATTAAGCCAGAATCCTGATCTTGCAGTACAGGTAAATGCGTTTTGTGTAGTAATACATTGTGTTTATTGAAGTAAAAAAAAAATTAAAAAAAATTGGAACCTATAATAGAGTTAAACATTCACTTGTGCCAACATCTCAGCAGTTGCCTGTGGTGAATGGCCCAGTTTTTAATGTTAGTTTCTAACTTACTGAAATTATTACCTGCTTACATTTAACAATTCATGGTGAACTTTTTCAGTTTGTAGTGGGACATCGTGCTAGGTATACTTCTAAGATAACTTGTAAGCTTACATAATTTTTGTAGAGTTCTAAACTTGTGACCCAGTGTAAAAACCAGTTAGACGAAACAAATGTTTTGTTTGTAAATTAAGGCAAATCTGCCAGTAAATAAATATCCCCACTAGCTGGGAAGAAGTGATGGGAGGGGAGTTGGTGACATATCTGTGCATTATTCTGATTTTAACTTTTGTGAAATGCATTGTGACTGTAAAAGTGCAGATGTTGTTTTATGAATGGTGTTGTAAAAGTGCTTTCAAATTTTACTTAAAGCAGTAATGTCCAGAGTAAAATCCTGAACTGAGTTAAAAAAATGTTTTCTGTATTACTTGAAAAATGTCCTTGCCTTCAGATGATGTTTACAGGGAAACTATCACTTGGATCTGTAGTAGAGGCTGAGCAGAGAAGGATTTTCTTGTAATACGGGTGAGGTTGTCTTGGCCAGTGTCTGGTGATTCATTCACTTGAAAGATAAGAAAAACCCAGACAAACAAAACCAAAGCAACAACAGAAAACAAAACCAACCAAACAAAACCCCATCACACACAGAAAACCCAACACCCTCTCCAAAAAAACCTTTGAAACAACCAAACCAGAGAACCCTACAATGTGTTCAGGCTGGTGGTTCATAACAAGTTTTGGACATAGGCGAAGCAGGTGATTATTATTCTGGGAGGTTATTTTCATAGACTGTTTACTGTGTAAGTAGTTTTCTTAAAGCCCCCTATGGTTTTTACTGCTTTATCTTTGAAGCTAAATATTTTTATCCCATAGATGATGTTGAATAATCCCTTATTTGCTGGAAATCCTCATCTCCAGGAACAAATGAGACAACAACTTCCAACTTTCCTTCAGCAAGTAAGATGAGATACTAGCTGTTAACAAATGTCTGCGAGTCAATGAACAATACTTTCAATAAACTGGTGCCTTTCTTTTGATTTGGCTAGAGGATAGATCCTCTAATATATTCCCCTTAGCTTTAGGCAACGAGTTAGATTGTCCCAGATTCTTGCTTAATGTCTCCATCCCTTTCAAGAGTTAAACCTGACTTTTAGTGGGTTTTTTTGTCTGTGGCTAGCACAACTACTTAGATTTGCTCTTGCTTTTTTGCTTGGAAGGACTAACTGTTCTTACTGTGCAACCAGCCAGAGAACACCTGTTTGTGACATGATTCATTTTGCAAATTAAAAAGATTTGTTTCTTGTAGTGGGAAAAGTACTAAAGTTTCACTATGCTTTTCTTATACCTCTTCAAACCTACTCTAAACATTTGAGGAGATATTACAGCATTCCTTGAGAGACCCAAGTGATTAGCTAATTCAAAAGAATGGATTCTGAAGGTTTTTGCCTATAAAGCTTGCCCTACCACCATCTTCCTCTCTTAACAATGTCACACTTGCAGCCCAGGTGTCTACTTGATGTTAGCTGCCATGATATGTAGTAGTACTGTGTTCCCTAAGTAGGAGCAAATGACTTTGTTTAGGAATTGAAAACTTACTCTACCGCATGAGTTCCGTCATTAGGCGGCCCTTGCCTAAGTGAGTGAACTCGTGCTGCCAAGATCTGATGGCGCATTGGTAGTTTTATGAGTAGTCAACACACACACAAATTACAGTAGCAAGTTGCGTGTTCAGAAGAAACTGTTTAAATTGTTTCAGCTGTAGGAATGGCTGTAGTATTTTTGGTAATGCTAGTGCTTTGTGATCAACAGTAGTGTCTGAGGAGCTAGTACCAGATGTATGTTTTGAAATACGGGAACAATGAAGGCACAGTAGGAATAATTTCTTTTTCTCTTGGGTATCTCCTGACACTATCACCTTGAGGGTAACTGCACAGGTAGCTCTCTCTTGTATTCGCTGCAGTAGGTCGGACGATCAGCAGTACTAGTAGGTTAAGTAAAGCGAAGAAATACCTGGGTATTCTCAGGATTTTAAGAGTATTTGAGGTACTTCCTTGCATATCTACCAATGTTGTTGTTATGGGATTGGGTGACAGGAACCATGGAATCTTCTTCTGCCTAGTGGAGGGTGTCTTTTGCAAGAAAGGGCAATCGCCCAGCAGAATTAGAAAAGAATTGCTGCTGCTTAACATCTGGAATCCATAACATTAATAGAGACAAGATCGAGGTTAACTAAGTGCTCTGAGAATTGTTGGGCTGCCATTTCTGTAGAACTGCTCCAAATATCAGACAGGAAATTGTCATTTAAATACTTTCTTAAAGTACTTGCAGAGCTTACTTTGGAGAACTGAAAATGTTATCTTGTTTAAAATTTGTGTAAACTTTGCCAGCTACATATGTAGTTATTTCCTGACTTTTAGCTGTCACGAAGATAAAAATCCAAGAGATGAAGAATATTATTAACTTGTTGTGCTTGTTTCTTTATGCATCCATATTCCAGAGCAGAGTTCTTAATGTCCTATTCTGTGATTCTGTTCTGCCCAGAGGAAGTTTGGCCTTAATCCGTGATTTCTATGTGAATCAAAAGCGTTTTTGCAGTAGAGGAGTTTTGGTGTAGTTGCCAAATGAAGGCTGCTAAGATTAATAAGCCTATCTGCTATTTGAAATAGGTCTAGCTACCGAGACTGTGTTAGTTGTGACTGAAACACATTACTTTTCACTTACCTGTGGTATCTCTAAGTAGAGGTGAGCTTAAGCCATTAGCTTGTTTTCGTATCTGTCGTGGTTTAACCTCAGCCGGCAAGTAAGCCCCACACAGCTGCTCACTCATTCCTCCCTGCTCCCCATGGGATGGGTAAGAGAATCGGCGGGGAGAGTGAGAGTGAAACCTCATGGGTTGACATAAGAACAGTTTAATGACTAAACATAATAACAATGATAATGATAGTAATGAAAAAGATTATAACAAAGAAAGAAGCAAAGAGAGAATACCAGCTACTAGACAGAAAATTAACTATCCCTGATAAAACCAGGACAGCATCTAACTAAAATAGTCAGGTTTGTGGACATTTAATTTCAGACATTAAAAGGATTTGGCTTTTAAATTGTCTGTAGATGGGAAAGCCAGTTCTTAATTGAAGTCTGGTTATGTCATGGTTTAACCCCAGCCAGCAACTAAGCCCCACATAGCCGCTCTCCTATCGTGGCAGGATGGGAGAGAGTCAGAAAAGTGAGAAGACTAGTGGGTTGAGATAAAGACAGTTTAATAGGTAGAGCAAAAGCCACACACAAGCAAAGCAAAGTAAGGAATTAATTTACCACTTCCCATCGACTGGCAGGTGTGCAGCCATCTCCAGGAAAGCAGGGCTCCATCATGTGTAAGGGTTACTTGGGAAGACAAACGCTATCACTCTGAACGTGTCCCCTCCTTTTCTTCTTCTTCCCTCAACTTTATATGCTGAGCATGAGATCGTATGGTATGAAATATCTCTGTGATCCTGGCTGTGTCCCCTCTAGACATATCAGTATTATCAACACTGTTGCCAGCACAAATCCAAAGCCTAGCCTCTTACCAGCTGCTGTGAAGGAAATTAACTACCCCAGCAGAAAGTCACAACACAGTGAGAGCTCTTGAATGTGTTTTGCATTTTATCTGTTGGCAATTCTCCAGGCTGTGAGGACACTACAGATAAGAAGACTTACACAAATAGTCAGAATCAAACTGTTGTGGTTTGAATTTAGCTGGGAAGAACAGTGTGTAATTTTTTCTCAGGTATCTATTGGTCAAATTTCGTTGTGTTCAGCATTGTTGCTTGCCAGTAGTGTAATATAGGAGATTAATTGTAGAACGATTCTGGACTAATACAGGCCTATGGCTTTGAAAGATGATGAAGTCTGCTAGAAGAGGTAAGGACAAATACTTTCCATGTGTGCTTCTGTTTGAAAGGATTTGTCCACATCTAGAGTGTTCATTATCACCTCCTATGAAAGTTTTCTCAAAAAAACCCCCAATACTGGAAGAATTTCATACAAATATTCAAACATCAACATAGTTGAAGAACAAGTTCTGAAATTGTTGGATTCTACAAAATGTCTAGTAATAACGATTAACTTTGAACATCTGCATATGATTAAGAGTTTCTCTTTTTTTCTTTAGATGCAGAATCCTGACACATTATCGGCTATGTCAAACCCTAGAGCCATGCAGGCTTTGCTGCAGATTCAGCAGGGCTTGCAGACGCTAGCAACAGAAGCACCAGGGCTTATACCAGGGTGAGAAACGATCTTACAGATTTAGACAAGAACTTTTCTCTGTTGTAGTTCACTCTTTTTACACGTAGAGATTTATCCAGGTTTTATTAAAGATGACTATTTCTGCCTTTTTTTAGTTTTACTAAACTTGTTTTAGACTCTGTTTCATTTTGTCTGCCATACGCTTCTAAGCAGTGATGACTTAGTACTTAAATTGTCATCTGCTCTTTGACAGGATTTTTAATCAGTAGTTAAATAAATGAGAAGAGACAAGGTGTTATTTATTATTCAACTGGTGTGTTTCTTTTTCTGCCGTTTATTCAGATTTAATCCTGGTTTAGGTGGATTGGGAAGCACTGGAGCTCCTACAGGGTCTACTGTTCCTAGTTCTGTTTCCAGTGAAAATACAAGTCCAACATCAGGAACTGCTGAACCTGGTCACCAGCAGTTTGTCCAGCAAATGTTGCAGGCGCTTGCTGGTGCAAATGCTCAGGTAAAATACATCATTATATTCTAGGTTTTTAAAATGTTTGCTTAATTTTTTATTGTAAATCACTAGAGAGGAGACTGATAGTTTCCAGGGATAGCTCCTGGGATGCTTTTGATGAAAGGAAAGCAGAGGAGCCTTGGAAATGGTGTCGAAGCCATGAAAGTAAATGCTGGGAAAACATAAAATTTGAGTAGAAGTGTCCTCTAAACAATTGACTTTTATACACTTACCTTCATACTTCTGAAATGCTTGGGAAAATTGAGGCATATTGAGGTGGTGAGGTTCACTGGCAAGTGAAACGTGGGCTCAAGCAAGAGAAAATCTTAAGCGTGTTGAACACCATTACCTCTGTGCTTTTTGTTTGTACTGCTCGCTGTTACTCTCTACCTATAATTAAGCCTGTGTCCTGCACTTTGGAATAGTTACTCTCTGGTGATTTGGAGCCTGAATTTCTTGTACATCTCCACTGGCATCCTGCAGGTGCATTTTGTTAACGTACTGAGTGGGACTAAGGTGGCAGCTTTGCCAGTAGTTGTAGGGCAGTGAGCAAGACTGGCTGTAAAGGAGACAGGCTGTTAACTCACAGAAGTGCTGTGTGAAGCAAGCACTTTTACACTGTAGTACTTGCACAGTGTAATGGCTGACTGCTGCTGGAAGGCGTGGTCTGCTTTTTCTGGCTCTGTTGCCACAGGGTGAATTAGTTCAGCTTGCTGATCTGACACTTTTTTTCTCTTGTTACGTAACCGCGACAAAGTACTGGTGGGTGTCACTGCAGGAAACCGTATTCTCGTACATTTTCACTTATGCTGTCAAACTGAGTCAACTTTCTGTTTAATTTTGCTTAGGGGAAGCAGGTGAGATACAGCTCTTAGATTTCAGGTTACATCTTTACATTGTGTTGGTTTGGAACCATATGCAGATTTTAAATACTGATAATAATTTCTTGATGTTGAAATTGTTGAATTAGAACAAAAGAAAGATAAGCAGTAGCTGCACAAGTGTTGTGTTGGTATCTAGACAGGCTCACTGATTTTAAAAAAGTGACTTCTCGGTATTACTGCACTATATTATTTTCCAGTAATTGTTTGGATTCAAAAGAATCTTCAATTCAAACCTCTGAATTGAAGATCGCACCACCGAAATAATGCAGAATTTTGCCATGAGTTTTTGTGGGCAGCAAGATCCCATAAAGCACAGCTGTCGACTTGTCTTAGACTGATGCTGTATCACAATTAGAATTTTGGTAATTTTAGTCAACAAATACTTTGAGCATTAAAAAGAGGTGATTTTTATGTCAAGGAAAAAAAAAGTCCATGACACACACCATTGTCAACAGTGACACACTGTCAACAGTGACATCATCATAATCCTTGCTATTCCACATTACTAGGTTCGACTCTTTCATATACAAAAACCCTATATGCACATCTTTAAGAAACTTTATGGGACATAAATTTGCCTAATTTAATTTTAATACTTTTTTTATCAAACAAGCAGTTTTTCCTGTAGTTCAGGAATGTCATGTAAGTGTAGATATTCTTAAAATTTGAAGCTGCTCTGACTTGTTAATAAAATAATTCAGTTTTGAATGGAATTCACAGTATCGTCTTAGGCTTTTGAAAAAGATACAGTCAGATATTAGTAAAGAGATAGTGGTGCACAGCCAGCTGTGTTTAAATCTTGTACTTTGCTAAATGTGTATTACGCTTTTATAACTTGAAATTTTGTTCTCAGCAGTTACAAAATCCAGAAGTTCGATTTCAGCAACAACTGGAGCAGCTGAGTGCAATGGGCTTTCTGAACCGTGAGGCAAACTTACAAGCGCTGATAGCAACGGGAGGAGACATCAGTGCAGCTATTGAAAGGCTGCTTGGCTCTCAGCCTTCATAGCAGTGTTTCTTTAACTTGAAAAAATGTAATTTATTTTTGATAACAGCTCTTAAATCTTTAAAATATTTGCTTTATTTCATTCTGACTCTTGAGGTTGTCTTGTTATATCTAAAATTGGTCTGATGCATTTTTAAGGTGGAGTTGGAGTAGTTTTCTTCAAACAGTGGGAATCAATGCATTTTCACTCTGTTGCATGCATCACACTACTTTTGTTCTGAATTATTTGTGATTTTTTGGAAACCATATCAGCTTTCACAGTTGGGTGAGCAGATTTTGTCTGACCTACAACTGTCCAATTTATTTACTACTTAAACATTAGCCTTCAGTAGTAATTTATGTAGAATACAAATTAAAAAAAAAGAAAAAAAGAAACAAATAAATTGATTGTGGGTGCCAATACAGCTTATTGTGATTTGGCACATTATCTTTTTTTTTTTTTTGCTAGCAAAATGCTGTAAGATTTATACCACTTGAGTAATCTACCATTTTTGCTTTAATTTGTATAAAGTATAAACACAGTATATACAGTGGAGACAGCTCATTTCTAGAAATGTATGCATTGCAATAGAATGAGATTATAAATTACACAAAAAAGCGGGGGGGTGGGGGTGTGTGGAAATGATGTTAAGACTTGGTTTTGGTGTAGAATCTCCCAGCATCTTTGATAACCATCTCAGTAAAAATGCTTAAGCAAGTTAAGTTAAAATATACTAGAACTACTGTTCTGATTATCTCTTTACATCTTAACTGTACAGAAACTTGTATTGTTACATTATCTCAATATTCACAAAGATTAACTGTAAATTTCCTTTATAATAGTACAAATTAGCACTGCCTTGTGCTCTGGAACTGCTTTTGAAGCTTTTTGGCTTGTTCCATTGACATTCTAACGTGTACTCTGATTTGTAATTGGAAACATTACTTTTTTCATGGTCATGTGATACTCTAATTACTTTAAACCACCATGTAAAAAAATACTGTGTATCTTTTGAGTTTTTATTGGTAGTTACTTCTCTTGTGCACAGGTAATAAGTTAATTAAAAATCTTTAAGCATCTTGTCTCGATGTGATTGCATTTGATGATTACTTCGAATTCAAGATGTTTGACCAGCTTAAGACTTGGCATTTGAGCGTAAACTCTGGGAATATTCACCAGCTCTGGGCTAAGATTAGTAAACAACCATTGGAGCGTGAGGTGGAGGGAAGGAACCAAGAGGCATATGAAGACCAGTAACTTGGATAAAATGGCAGTAGCAGTACTTTTAAACACTGGGCTTGAACACTCTTTCGATGGTAAAAGTATAAATTCAGTTTGCTGTAGAAATTCTTGAAAATGGTTTAGAATTACCTGTTTTAAGTCAAAGTTTTTAACCAGTTTGATGAAGCAAAAGTATGTGACATAAAGGATGTTGAGCACGCTTCAGCATAGAGTGACATTTTAAAAACTTGGCAAAACCATGTATGCGGTTTTGTTGGCAGCAGCCGCATTGTATTCTCATCACTGCACGTGAACCAAGCAGGCTTTCCCAGTAGAGGGGAAAAAGCCAGCCAGGCTTGCAGGCATCTGTGGAGTTAGCACTGTATTGCAGGTATGTGGCACTGTGCCAAAAACTCAAGAAATTGTAAATTGAAAAGTTCTGTCCAGCTAATTACACAAGCCTGGTTCTGTGTTGGGGAAAATAAACTGAATGTCAGATGGAGCTACTGGAAAGTTTACCAGCAGTCTTGCAGCCTTCCTTTTCTAAATGAAATGCCGGTAGGAAGAGCTTTGAGGCAAAGCATCTGTAAGGAGTTCTGCTCCTGAAGATTTCACCTGCACTTTTCAGTGAAAGTAATGGCTTCATTGCATTTTTTTTTTTTTTGGCTGTATCTGTCCCTTGTCCACCTATCTGATGGAGCAAAGTGGAGGGAGAGAGAAATGCAGATGCTTCACATTATCTTCAGATCAGTATTCTGAGAAAAAAAAAAACAACAACCTGTATAACATCTTACTGTGTTCATGTATGTACCTGCCAGCTGCCCTATCCTGGAAGCAGGAGGCTCTCATGAACACTGGGGCTGCAAAATAGGATTCACTTTAGGTGCTGATAGTTTCTAGTTGATGTGGAGGCTAGAATAGTGAAGGTACAGAGGTGTCTTTTAATGGAAGGATGTAAGTGGAAATTACATCCTTCAAGCACCAGTTAATTACGACATAACAGACCAAGTACTGAACTGCAGTAGTGAAAATGCAGCTGTCATTTACAAAATGGTATGTCAATGTAAATGGTTGCGTTGTTGTCCCTTCAGCATCACTTAACCTGTGGAAATACTCTCTTTTGCTTTAAATAAAAGCAAAAAGCAAATATGTTACAAGGTTAAAGCAAAGAAATATTTCTGTCATGGGAGCAAAGAGCAAGAAATAGCCCAACCTAACCTGAAAAAAGCATGAACTGCCTGTAAGAACGTACTGTTTTGTTTAGAAAAGTCTTCCAAAACCCAAGGTGCTTACATAGACTTTCCTGGAAGAGAATGTTTTTTAAGTGTTGCGTACAGTTTTCTGCTAGTGCCAGCCACTTTGCGAGCATGCTGTACGTGCTGATGAGCAGATGTGAAAATTTAAGTCTAGCCTTTTCAGAGCTCTCACTTCAAAATGTAGACCAGTTACTTTATTTGAAGGTCTGATCATATCTGTTTGTGACAGGATGCAGCAGCTTTCCCATCACTGTACAGCAACCTGATCCAGTTTTATTGTCCAAAGAAAGCAAGCGTAAATTTGTGTTTAATATTGAGTATATCGGAAAAGCTCTTTGTGAAATGGTGTATTGCGAAAATGCAAACCCTGCCCTAAAAGCAGAGCTACCACAAGAGGGTGCCGTTCCTTTGATTGTCACAGCTACAAAAGTTTCACAATTCTGAGGAATCACTTGGTCTGACAAGTCACTAGTCTCTGAAATTTGACAGTATTAGAATCAGCCAGACATGCCTGCCTCTTGCACTGAACTTGGCTTCTGAGTACTAAGCTTGCACCGTGGCTCTCAGAGTAAACAGGCTCTGGACTGAGCACACTATAGCAGCAGACTAAAACTGCTAACTGCCTACCTAGTATTCTCCCCCCAGGTCACAAACAAACAGGAAAAGACTACTTCTGTGGGGCTGTGTTCGTGTCTGCACTCCCAGATCTGTACCTGAAAATGCCCGCTTTCAGTCAGATCATCCCCATTTATTGCACTGATCTCAGCACAGTGTATTGTCTGGTAAACCACAAAAGCCTTACTATTCATACAAAATGAGAACCAAGGCAAACATTTTTTCAACTAGTCATTCAGGTAAAAATTACAGCAAAGATGCTTTGAAACGTAAGTTTGGCTTCAAAAAAAGTTAATCTATTGACTTAGAAATAAAAAAAAAAATTGCATGACGGCATAAAAGTAATCCATGTGCAACAGCACGTGGGGGGATGACTCCATTCACGTGACTCAGATTGTTCTTACAGAAACAATCTGCAGCTTTCATTATGGTAAAAAGCATAAATAACTGTAACATGGCGTAAGTAACTTTTTTAAAAACACTTGGAAAATAAAAAAGGATTTTAACCTTAAATTCTAGGAGTTACGTTAACTGATACTTGGAATTTTCTGATCACAAAAAAAAAAAAGGGAAAAAATGCACATTAGAAATAGTTTGATCTTAAGCTTTAAAGCAGTTGCGTGAACGTCTATCCATAAGCATATATTGGAGTGCACATTGGCTGAGGTGGAAGACTAAACCACACCAGAAAAGAGAAGTGAAGGAGAAGGTTCAACTGTGAAAGACTAAGTTAGTTTTTCTAAAAGAAGGAAATGTCTATCAATCTTGTATTCAGTATCTTAGATCACTCACTCTCCACTGCATTTCATCAGTGGTTACACTTTGTACATGAAAGACGCAAGTTCATGGACAATGCCATGCCTCTTATACTTTTCTTTCTAAAGCTTTCCATGTGATTATATTTTGTATATTGCCTCACCACCACTACCTTTTTTCTCACATTTTTCTGCTTGGTGTTCAAAGCACACAGTAGGAGCTCATAAAGCTCTTGTGAAGTTACTAGTGTCCAGGTGAGGTTAGCCAGGACACAAACACAGAGGTGACAACTTGTCACAAAATCTGGCAGTGGTAGTAGTGTCAGGCACGGAAATTCATCATGCATGTTCCTGCCTCTTCCAGAAAAATAAATAGTGTTTCTAACATCTCCACGTTTGACAGAGTAAAAATGAAAGTGAAGGAAATAATTTATTGCATGTGACTCCTAGCAAGACTTTCAAAAGCAGGCTTTTCCTAAAATGTGAGTTTTAACTTCTTATGGTGAAGGGCTTAAAAACTTGATTTTTGAAAATTTCATCTTGTATGTCTTTTAGAGAGCCATGATAAAAATACTAGGAATAGTAAACCAGCTCTTAATATTGCAATCCACTCAAGTATAATAAAAAGTAAGTTGGGTTTATTTGTCAGTTATATCAATTGTATTTATCAATTTAATAATTAAAATGCTGGTTAATACCCTTGATATCCTTAAGGGAATTTCTGTAATTCAGAAACTTACTCAAGAAAAGCCTTACCCTGAAATATGGCGCTCTCAATCTCCAGCACTATTTCAGAGAGAGATTTTTCTAGACTGACAGTAATAAAGTTTTCTGGCGGACTAGGAGGCTCCAGAGTATCAAACTGAGACTTGAGAAGCTCAGGTGGCATAAAATGTCCTCTCCTCTTCTCCAGGCGATCAGCAATGATATCTATAGATCCATCCAAGTGAACAAAGAGGATCTGCAGTGCTGCGTTTTCTCGTGGTTGCTGTGGCTGGTTGCTTTGAATTGCAGATGCTCCACAAGCTAGTATACACCTATATATCTTCTTCAGTGCAGAACAGGCCAGAACTGCATCTTGTCTAGATGAGTCTTCTCTATCAAAAAAACCCCAAACAAACAACACAAACAAACAATAAACATCCACATGTGGTATAGCAAAAGGGCTCGTTAGTTCTGCTGAACAAGTGAGACAAGCACTGGATCCCTGGGAGTAGTGGCATTTTTTTTTTTTTTTGGTAATTCTGACAGGACTTTGAAACCACATTTCCAATGTGGGTAAAGGTGTGATTTGAAAGTGATGCCAGGCTAGCCAGCCTCCTGCTAAAATCTCAGTCTTTGGCACCTTGTTAGCCACCGTTCTTTCGTAAATGAAATCCAGTTCTAGCACAAGGAGGTGGTGTGATTGTTTCATTAATTGCTGAGAACAGCAGCAAGCAAATATCCATATGAACTCCCGCCCATTATCTATAAAATTACGATACTAATCTGTCTACAAGCGGCTCCTGAACAGTACAAAGGTCCGTTCTTAAATGCATACACAGATATACTTCCAACATCTGTTTTTACTGTCTCAGCTCTACCTATAATGTTATATTTTATGTTTCTTGTAACCATACTCATCAGCAGCACTACATATATGCCCACTTCAAATTAAACAAGGGATTGGATGCAGGTAAACTAATGCCCTGCACATGCATTTTTTACTGGCAGTTTCTCAAGATAAAGCAAGCATTAAATAGTGGGTGTGCCTGTTTCACCAAAAAGCAAATTCAGAATTAGTTGTCTCTATGAAGAGTGACTGAAATGCCTGCCTAAGAAAACATATTCTGTATTCAAATTAAAATTAGGTATAAATCCATTTAAAAACCATGCTATGATTATCAGTTATGATACCATGCTATACCAGTTATGAACCATGCTATGATTATCACAAGGAAACTTGTAATACTTATTATTATCACCTAGCTAAGCCAATGCCAGCCTCAGCTACTTATAAGTACTAGTAATTAAACACTGGCATTAGGCTTTTTTTAAGTATACCCAGTTATACAAAGTTCCTGGAGCTGGTCTAGCACATAGCATAAAGCAGTGAATGCAGCATAACAGTCCAAACAGACTTTGGAGTGAGTTAACCCATGCCCCAATGAGATACCTGCACCTGATGTGCACAAGGAAGTAACAGCCACTGTGTAATGCTAGGCGGAACATTCTCTGCTCTCCCAGCCTTTCCTCATGAGACAGATGCTCCAGTCCCTTCACTGTCTACAAGGCCCTTTGCTGGACGCTATCCAGTATGTCCATGGCTCTCATAATGGTGAGCCTGGAGCTGGACACAGTACTCCAGCTGTGGCCTCATGACAGCTGAGGAGAGGTGTAGGATTGCCTTCCTTGACCTGCTGGCAATACTTTGTCTAATGCAAACCAGGATATTGCTGGCCTGCCTTGCCAGGAGAGCACATTGCTGGCTCATGTTCAATTTGGGTGTCCACCATGGCCCCCCTCGGTTGGTTTCTGCAAAGCTGCTTTCCGTCTGGGTGTCCCGCAGTATCTTTACTGGTGCCTGGACTTCTTCCTCTCATGGGCAGGACTTTGCACTTCTTAAACTGCGTGAGGTTCACACCAGCTCACTTCTAAAGCCAAGGTTCACCTGGATCAGCCTCTCCTCCCAATCTCGTGTCATCTGCAAACTTGCTAAGGGTTCACTCTGCCCCATCATCTGGATCATTAATGAAGGACATTAAATAGGATGGGACCCAGTACTGACCCCTGAGGTACACCATTAGTTACTGGTCTCCAGCTAGAATTCACGTCACTGATCACCACCCTCTGCATCTAGGCGTTCGGCCAGTATTCAATCCACCTCACTGTCTGCTCATCCAGCCCTTAATTCATCAGCATCTCTTTGAGGATCCTCTAGCAGATGGTGTCTAGTTTGCTTTCTGTCATTTTATTAAAACTAAGAACATTTTACAAAAGGTTATCTTATTGTCATAACCAGTGTTCGTTATCTATATATTATGTATTATATCCTCTGTATGTAGCTAATGTCAAGCTTATTACTGAACTGGATCCTTGAAACTGCTTTTTACACAGACAGTAGAAAACCAACCATCATTGGCAACAAATTTCCCAACACTATTATTCAGGGATTATCTCACCCTCAGCGATTATTATGACTGTTAGACTAGCAGAAATAGAATGGCTTCACTACCCAGAGAACATTTTTATACTACTACATATATTTGTGCTTGGGAACACAATGGGGAAAAAAAGATACTTCTGGTACTTTTAAAATCTCTAGTCCAAACTCTTTAAAGCTAGGTGTTCTCTTACCTCCTTAGTATATGATGCAATTCACAAAGCCAGGGAATCCTGTCCTAGAAAGAAAACAAGTTAGGTCAAAGTTGTTTATGAAATTGATTTGAAACAATTGCTTCTAACATCTACAGCATTTAACAAGAGATGCAAATTAGCATTACACCGTACAGCAAGTTCAATTTTGATTCTGTCTCTTCCTAATGTAGATTTGCTACCACTGCCTGAAGGCTAATGAGAAGTTCTACGCATATGATCAATAAGAGGAATACTGGAATAGTTTAGTGGAATAGTACTTTTTATATTACAGATACCTAGAAGTATCTGATGGAAGTAATATGCATTTACATGGCATTTAACTGTAGCATTGACCTTGTAAGCCTTTGAAGGACTGTCAACTTCTCTCGTGTCCATTACACAATGCAAACGTACAGCCTGAATTATTTATTTTTCCCTGTATCTTGGCATGCACACACAATGCTTTGGATCAAAGTTGAGGTTTTCAGACAGATCTAAATTTAGCTATCTGCAATAACTTAATTATATCATATTTATGTCAGTAGCAATCACAAATAAACATAATCATAGCCACAGTTCTGCAATGCTTTTGCTCACTAGTTACGCAAACACAATGTGATTGACAGACAAGCTTCTCATTATAATCTTATTTTAATTTTTAAGCTCCCACAAATTTTGTCATACCTGTTGAGCACTAAACAACTGTTCCCATTTCATCTTTCAGTCCTGTTACTGCTGAGTGAGCACAATAAATAATAACACGGACAAGTAAGAGCAATTTTTTTTTTTTTTTGTTACTGTCAATATAGAATAACTTCCCACTGGTATTCAAGAAGGCCCTCACAATTTTGCAGCGTCGGTATTTCAGAAGATTTGCTTCTCTCCTGCTGGGCACCACACAGCAATATTTAGTCATTCAATTGTGCAATGCTGCCTTAGATGACACACTGGCTTATATGAACTTCCAATCACTAGTGAAAGTTTAAAAGTTTTTAACAAGAGTCTAGAATACTTTTTTCAGTCTATAGACAGTGCTTTGGAGAACTCTCTAGCTCATCTTCATGTTCCTGGAGATTTCCCAGAAAAAGTTCAAGAGGTGTCATCTTGTAACTTTTCTAATTTACTCAAGTCTCTGAATTATTAAGTATTGTAAAATTAAACTTGATAAATTTTATCTGTTTAGTCTGAACAATACACTGAGGGTAAGGAAGCATAGATTAAGTAGGAACATATAAAACAGAAGATTGTGGAGTAATTACTGCAGCAACTGGAAGTGACGAAACTTGCTTCAGTAGAGACATTTGTCTGTCTTCGCCTATTTAACTCCAAGAAGCAGCATGTAATTTAAAGCTGCAACGTTGTATATTGAGAAACTTCTGACAAGTCTGGAATGAACATCAAATTCCTTGTGAGCAACCAAGCACACTTTAACAAACTACTTTTTTTAATGTGCAATCCTTTGTAATACAAGAAGCATCCCTCTCTTACCAACAGCAGACATACAAATCCCACCTATGCTTACAGCCAGCGTGGTCTACATAAAGCACCATCTACTTCAACATGATGTCCCAGAGGCTGCAAAGATAAACGTATTCTGTTTATGGCTGTTCTTTCAGGGTTTATACAAGGTACCTCATCGTTCAGTGGTATCCCTTCTGCCATCTTCTTTTTATTCTCTGTTGAATGATAATCGTCTGCATCATAGAATTTCCAACCCAGCTAAGAAAAAAAAAAACTAATATAAAAAAAAGAGTTATGGATCGTTCAGCCAGACAAGGTGAGCTAATAAGGATTCCAGAATTTACAAAGTTGGCACCTAAGAAATTACCAGGCCTCTTACACCACAGTACCAATCGCCGTTTATGCCGTGATAATTAGCAAAGCCTACAAAGTCAGGTCAGTAGTAGCAACAGCTGACGCCTCATGGCACTAAGCCGAAGTCACCGCCGTGTACACGGCGCGGGGGACAGCCACCCAAGCCCCGG
>VWZK01007375.1:24387-36347 GCA_013396935.1 Baryphthengus martii
TCTTTTTTCTTTTTTGCAGATGTTGTAGTAAGTCTGTGCCTCCAGTGAATGTGTGGAGAGAACAATGCTTCTTGAGAGAGACAGGTAGTAAGAGGCAGGGCAATAGGCATATCTGATAGGTGTGGGATGTCCCAAACCTGCAGCTCATGCTCCCAACTGATGGCCTACGCATGCATAGCAAGTTATGTACTGTAGCCACTGTGTTTGTCACTCTTGCACAGACCACATGCACCACATGCTTGTGACAAAGTTGCTTTGCCCATGCGCGGTGAGCATGGCAGGGACTTAACGGACTTTGGCACTTCAACTAAACAACCAAATGTTTGTAAATTCCAGTCCAAGGTTTACATACATTCTTCTTACATACAATTTGCAGGCAGAAAAAAAGAGGTAACAGTCAATTGAGCTCAAATGTCTCGTAATCCTAGCAGATGCCTGGTGACAGGGTGTTGGGAAGGGAAGACGTATCTATAAAAAAACAGCAACACTGCTTGGACACTAAGGGTGGTTATATCACCTGGAAGGTTTCGTTGTGGCTGTGGGCGACAGCTGCCAATGCCTTAGAGGCCACAGCTATAAATGAGCAGCAGTGTGTAGTAGCAGTGTGTTCTTTAGGTTTCAGGTACTGAGGTATTCCAGAATAGACAGCAGTACTAATTCTAAATATATTAATGAAATGTTTCTCATGCAATCATGATTATTTGATATAATATTATAGATTGATCCACATTTAAAAGAACCTGGATTTAAAAGTCAAGGTGTTTTTATGATATCCTCTCAACCATGCTGTTATATGGATTTTGAAATGGTGAATGGTATACCTTGCTTACTTATCCACGGCTTCATGTTTCTGTGTGAGAAACTGTGGTTTGAAATAAAAAATAATAATAATAAAAAAAGGAATCTTAAATGAACATATTATTAATGTTAATGATCTATCTGGTTAGTTTTAACCCTTTCCTTCTACAATCCACCTCCTGGTGTCTCTGTTAACATAGAGATAGGTAGAAGAGCGGCTTTATTTCACTTTAACAAAAAAAAAAAATAGTTTAATGGGCACTGCCATAATGAATGATGGCATACACTGAAATTTTAAAAGATCTCACTGGTTTCATTATATACATCAAATTTCCTCTTTGCCTTTTTTTCCTGTAAAGAAAGGTGATCTAGGTGATCACAAAATGATTATGTTCATTACACTGGACAAAAAGCCCATAACAAAATGACACCAAGATTTTATTCAGATAAGAGATCTGATCGTAATGGTGATACTTAATGAAATAAATTTGTTTCGTCTTTATTAGTATTTTAAGTTAGCACGTCCTCTGAAGGAGTTAGCTTATTAAATGTGTTATCAGTTGAGTAGATTATGTCTCTAGTTTCTCAAATAGAAGTCCTTCTTCAAAATGAAGACTATTGAGTCAATCCTAATTGCTGAAGCTAAAAGGGATAATGTGACCTTATATGAATCAAACTTTGGAATAAGTTCTCAGAAAGTACATTGAGTCTACCAGTCTGCATGAAATTTTACTTCTTTTGCAGGGCACTTCAAATAACCTTATGAATGATGGATGCCTTGCATGCATTTTTTTTTTTTTTACTGTTATCTGTCTCTGACCACTTAATTGAGGTTGGAACTGCCTGTATTTTGCACAATTATTAAGAGTTTCTTAAAAAAGACCAGAACCTTGAAAGTTATTAGGCTACTACCCAAACAGCCCAGTCCTCAAATTGCTAACAGACCACAATGATTCCTTTAAGGCGCTCAATGACTGAACACAAATTATGCTCTAATAGCAGTATAATTGTGCTAAAGTAATTGAATTTGCATGCATCTTTTCAATTTCCTGGCTGATTAATGGTGGGGCAGGGGGAAATGTTTCTTTCAGATGAGAGTTCTTGGGAGATCCAAATGAGCAAACCTGAAAATACATGCGATCACTTTGACCCTGGAAGCATTATCACAATTGCTATTCCCATTCCCCGAATTAAAACCTTAATTGCTCTGTCACAACAACCCATGAGATTTTGTTAACATCAAGAGCAACTGACTACCCCACCTACTGTGCACACCCAACCACTTTTGTAACCAGATTATCACAATGTTATCCTGCTTGTTTAGTAAGAGACAGAGAAAATGTAAATTTCTCTATTTTACAGTATTGTGGGTTTGGTTTTTTTTTTTTTTCATAATGCATAACTTTGCGTTTTGGAAAAAGCTCGGTGCCAGGCTGCTATAACGTCACCTAACAACTTTTTTGTATCAGTGTATTTGCAGGTTGTCTTTCCAGGACTTGGCTTTTACTCAAGCTGGTCTAACAAAGTATGACCGTACCTTCACAGAGCTGTACAGGCGGCAGCGTGCTCTACAGATGCTGCTGCAGAGAGGTGAAAAGCAGAGGGAGAAAAACTAATCAAATTGTGCAAAACCAGGAGCCTGCAGGCCATGTGAAGAAGGCAGTTATATTCAGGCTTCCTGCCAGTGTGGTTCATTTGATAAGTGCAAGTATAATTCATGTCCATAGTCAGCTGGAGGAATGACTGCATAAAACCCAGCCAAACACTTCACTTTACAGGTTCACATTGTGTATACCCTCAGTATCCACTTAAAATGTCTTTAATATAAGTTGTAGATCCAATAAGGTATGTGGATCCTTTTGGTTTGAGTTGGAGGAGGATTTTCTTTCATGTCTGTCCAAGTTTTAGCCAAATAATTTTTTTTTCCCACTTATTTATTTAATACAATGGAGAAGCTTCATATTAGTCTTTGTCATTTAATGATACATGCATATCTTAGGAAATTTATTCTGAGGCTGTCATTCCATTGAAGACAGTTTTCCGTAATTGACATTGGTGTCTTCTATCATTTAAATTCTTGTAATTTCCAATATTGGCAGATATATAGCTTGATTGTGAAGCTCTGATGTAGTTTTATAAAAAACCTGTATGGTTTCATGAATTCCAGAGTACACTCACAAAACTGAAATACGAAAAAAATATCTTCTGATGTTTTATTTATTAAATTTAATAACATGTGAAGTTAAAATATAATGGTGAAGGATGAACAGTCAAGAATTAGAAGGTAAAAAAACTCAAGAATACCTGCCAGAAAACCCATGATGTGCTTCTAGTGCCTAAAGAATTTTATAGATATTGTATTTTTAAATACTTTTTAAAAATGACATTTAGTCTATTTTATGGCTTTTTACAGTATTCTTAGTGTCTTTCTGAGTCTCTCTGATTTGACCAACTGACTGATACTGAATTTGTGGAATTCAGTAAAGCTTTATCATCTACTGAAATTAGCTACCTAATTTTAGAGAAGGGTGACACGAAATATAAATGAAAGAATTTTACTTCCCTGGAGTTATTTCTATTTGTCTTTACTGTATCTGTCTCCTTCCCAAAGATATTAGGAAAGGTCTGTTGTATTCAGAATATTGCCAAAATCAATAATAATGAAAAAAAATCAAACATTCCCACCCTAATTCCTAATTGAAACTGCTATAAAAGCGTGCAGACCTCTTAAAGCTTGCCAGCAACATCCAGCATCATGGACAAAGGTGGGGCATCAGACACACTGGACATTCTCAACTTCTTGAATCTTAAGGGGAGAAAAAGTGTCTCTCAAGCAGCTAAGGCCTGTATTTGTGCAGGTCTTTAGGGATTCGGTTTAAATCCTGGGTATATATTGACAGTAAATACAAGTTAGAGAGTGTTAGTAAGATGTGTTCACTGCGAGCAGAGTCGCTGCTGTGGCCTATAGTGTGATGTTAGTCACAGTCCTCATTATGAAGTAAATCAGCCTCAAATTATGGCTATGTTAGTCGAAACTGTACCAAACATTTTCAGAATTTGGTCTATGCCATGCAAACTCAGTCTATACCCTATATGAAATTCTTTCCTTTTGATTGTACAGTAGATATTTGGAGTGTTGAGGGGAATTTAGTACAAACTGGCTCTCTACACGCAACAGGATTTTGCAATACTAGGAAAAAAATCATCAGTTTGATGAATCTGTTAAGCTTCTGGACATTTGGGATTTGTAAATCAAACTAAAGGTGTAATACCTTTTAAAAAATCACAGTAAATATTTGTATGTGTTACCTCATCCCATTTACTGAAGTGCAGAGTTTTAGGATACAATGTTCATGAAATAAAAAAGGAGTGTTGTAAATAACTTTTCTCATTCTTTCAGTTTGTGGTACAAAAAACCCAGGTAAGAGGGCATGGGAATTTGCTTCTAAGTGACGTAAGCACGTTCTCAGCTTGGTTTCAAAGCTGAAGGAATGACAAAATTAACCTAGCTATAAGTAAAAGAAGAATGCATTACTTCATACCATATTATAACCTGTTCATGTGCTAGCTCACTAATGTCTTTATAGAGAAGCCTAGGAAAACATTGAGCTAAAAGTTAAATGCACATAATTCTAAACACAGAAGATTTTGTTAATTCTTTTTTATTGTTCTAGCATCAGCAAAAGAAATACTATGTATTTATGCAGTGGCTCAAGAAAATTAATGTAGATAAGCAGTGGAAGATTACTTGTCTTTTTAGATGGTTGTTCCTTAGGTTTTGAAAATGTCTTCCTTTTATGGCTTATACTTTAACAGTGAAATCTGGAGTAAATCTTTTGATACCAACACAAGAATCTTGCCAAATTTAATTGTGTGTAAGAAATCGAAGTCTGTTCTCCCACATGAAAATTTCTCCATGTGATATAACCAAAATCATTGCATTAACATCAAGACTCCTGCGAAGTGCTCAACAAATCAAAATCTGTTTGAAACCTTGTCATAGAAACATACTTTATTTATCAGCTGTGTTGAGAGACAAAAAAAAACCAAAAACAATCAAGAAAAAAATTGGAAAATTAAAGTGGTTTCAGTCCAGAGTAACAACCAGAGCTGAAGCAGAGTGATTCAAAAGTGAGTGTTAAAGTCCAGGGTATATATCTCATCTGTGAAGCAGAGCCAGGAAAACACGTGGATCTTTCTAGCTGGATGTGGAAGGTTGATGGTGTACATAGCACTAACGGTGAGTGTAGAGCTGCTGATCATAGGCCATAGACACCTGCAGTCTGGAGTAATATCAGTGTTACCTCAGGGGCAGACCGGAAATACAAAAGACCACAAAGTTACTAGAAGACATTTTTCTTTTCTTTAGTCTCTTCACAAAGAAACCAGTCTTAGCTAAAGAGGAAAGCTGTGCTGTTATTCCGGTCTAAGTGAGACTAAAAGTAGCTTCTCCAGGTTTACTTTGTGACTTTGAAAGCTTCTAGCCTCCACCAGAAGTACAGCTTCTGCAATGGATTTATTATTTTATCTCCTCATCTTGTATTTGTCTCATAGCACCCAGGGTGTAAAAGTTAACGTACTCTGTATTTCAACATTACTTACAATAGCAACAGTACACACTGATGTAAAACCGTTAATTTTGAAAGCACTCAAAACATGTGTCAGATGTAGCCACCTGCTGGCTTTAGGAAGTGGCAAGAAGGAAAATATATGTATCTTAAAGTGCTGTTTCTACAATTCTGTCGTAAGTTTACTATTACTGAGCAGTTACTAATGAATGCTTTTGAAACGTGCTTTCTTGGTGTCTCTGATATTTAGGTTTTAGCGGTTTCTTTTGCATTTGTTTAGTTCACATCTCTTCCCTGGATAGCCGAGCCTTCATTCCACAGTCACGTAAAAGCACACTTAGCTGTTATGTCGTAGAGTCTTTCATTTGCAAGGAAGTTCGGCAGTAAAGGTGATTGCAACTTAAAAGCTCTTACATAATTAAAGGAGCCAGAGTAATCCAAAGAAATAGTCCTTTACAGTAATTTGGAAAGGAATTAACGACAAAAAAAATGAGAAGCTGTAGAGAGCTGTATCAGAAACAGTTCTGTTGCATATTATTATTTAAAAATCATGGTGCTAATTTACTTTAGCAGCAGACTCAGGATAGAGATTAGCTGCTGGCAAAATTAACAAACTTGAAATACCTGTTGTATATGATACATGTTTTTCCTGTACTACTTAATTTGTTCACAAATGTACTAGGAACATGTGCAAAGCAGTTTTATTTGCTGGAATTCATCTTGAGTTACGCAGATTAGAAATGGTGTAAAATCTGACTCCTCATACAGACCCCAGCCTGGAGAATCATTCCTGTTTGGAAAAGTGCTGTAACCACATTTGAAGTTAGACAACTACTAGTGCGGACAAAGGATGTGAGATTTAAATTACATGACAGGAGTATTATAAATCTTAATAACCCCAAAAGAAGAAAAGGAGCTATAAAACCAGCCACAACTGGTCTAAGCACTTTCAACTGTTTCAAAGTGCATGTGCAGCAGCCATGGAAACAGGATGTTACTGCAAGGGAATTCTGCCCATCAGCATCCAAATTCCACCCAGTAACAAGAACTGTATAAAAGAACACACCAAATAGGTATGTGGTGGGGATGGTTTCCCTGTGCACTCAGTAAGCAAGTTCTTTGGATTGCTGAGAGCTTTTCAAAGCCTGGCTTTGAAGAGTTTGCTGGACTGATCACCTGGTAACTGAAGCTAATGTAGCTTTTGTCTATTTTATGACTAGCATGTTACATTAATGATCAACTTTTACTCTTGCTGTTATCCTTGCTGCAATGATAAAGTTGAAAAAAATGTGATTATTTGGTGTAACATTAGATTGTATTTGGAATTAGGGCCTTACTAAACATTCATTTAGATAAATGGTATTTAAAAGAGTATCTGTTAAAGCTATAGGTAGGCAATGCTTCTTCAACAGCCAAGACTGTCTGCAGATATACCTCTACCTACTTAAAAAAAGAACTTTTTTGATGGGCAGATGTGCATTGCTACAGTCTTTGCCTATGCATAAATAAGGTTGGGAGAGCACAGTTCTGATTTTGATCAGCAGATGCAAAGTACCCATATTTGGATTACTGAGTCACAGGTGTGGGAATGTTTTTTTAATTCATGATAGACTGCGGAGATATATGGGTGTGGCACCCACCCTGCTCAGCAGGAGACAGTCAGATTCCTGTAGGTACTGAATTAATCGTAGGCATCTGAAACCACTAGTTGTGTCATATGCAAAACTTCTTAGTCCCTCAGTGGTGTGAGCTGCAGGGTTTCCATGGGGCTGTTAACAAGCCCAGAAGCTTACTGCATGGATTGTGTGAAAGCAACTAGCAAGAACCACTAGTGAGAGAAGTATTTGGGAACAAACATGTTCCTGAGAGGAGAAAGACGCCTTGGAGAAACTGCATGGGAAACTCTGAAAGAGTACACTGACTTCTGAAGTTTTCCTGACAACAATATTAGAAGAACAGGACTGTCTGTATGTTCCGCAACAAGAGAAGTGTGTATCAAAGGAATGTTTCAATCCCTACTAGTAAAAGCATCTTGGCAAGTCCCAGGACCCAGTGAACCATAATAACTCATCTCACTGACTTTATATGCTCTGAAGCAAAGGCTGGGAGCTGACATTTACCTTCATGGCATTTGTCTTGTGTGGACTAAAATCAGGGTAAAGTGTGCTCCAGTAAGCAACTTTCAAGTGTGGTATTGTGAAATACAGCTTAACCTGGACAAATATGCCGACCGATATTTGAGTTTCCAAGTGACACCTGCAGGAAGTTTGCTAAGAAGTTTGTACAGTAAATTCAACCCATCATTCTCTGCTGGAAGGGAGTATTGTAATGTTCTTCCCATACTTCTGTATCTTTGTAGAGATGCTAAACTTAAACAGTGGAAGAAAAAGTGTACTTCTGACTTTCCCCTGTTACGCCTGTGAGTCGTGGTTCTGTCTATCATCGCAACTACACCCAAGGAATTCGGAGGCCAGTAGGACTATCAGTGGCATCAAGCTATGACATATCCCTACAGATTTCAACCAGACTTTAAGTCCTTTTGCTGGTGTAATTGTGGCCAAATATATCACTGGTAACTCTGCATTTTTCAGTGGATTTGCAGTGAGGACATGTTTAGCTCACAGTAAAAATTTCCTTTGAAGTACAAATGTGAAAATCTCAAGTAATTTGGTACTGCTGTCAAATAATGTCGTATTTTACAGATCTTGTTACTTTCTCATTCATGCAACTGGTATGTGGTGTTTTTGTAATGTACAAGAAAATAGAAACCCTATGTGAATTAAAGTTTCACCTACTGACTCAACTCTGCCCTTGCTGCAAACAGTGGAACTTTTCATATTTAAATATTTTTTTTCTTTGTAATTTATATATCTTTAAATACTCTTAGGGTTTGTTCATACAATAATAAGCTTTATAGAAATATGCAGTAATATTTTATATTTGATTTGCAAGTTACTGGTAATATTCAGATGTGCGAGACCCTTTATTTCAAGATGTAATCCCTCCTCCCTTTTTTTTCTTTGCAATTGTTTGTTGCTATAAAGTGCAACTTTTTTTGATCTTCCAAATGCTTGCTTAAGATAGAAACAAAAGCATCCCATAGGTGTGGGATCTCTCTGTATATTTAACATTTGATGAGCTTGTTTAGTTTCATGTTTTGAATGCTGCCTGGTATGCCCAGCTCTATTCAATTAGCTTATTGCTAATTTTGTCTTGGCTTCTGGATATATTTCAGACAAATACAGTTCTGTGTCTCAAAGGTAATTCAGTTGAAGAGAACAAAGTATATGAACAAAAATTTGGAGCTTTGGTACGAAGAAGTTGTTCACCTGGTGAACCGAGTCCTTCAGATGTCACCCAAGCCTTCTGGTGTGTAATGAGACTTCCAGGTCACTTGGGAAGCTAGTTTTCCTGTGGATCTTGTGACTTTGACAGTAAAACTCACGTTTCCCTGACTATAATAAACTGCTTTCTAAAATACTGTTTCCCTGCTAGCTCAACCTCTATCCTCGACTCTTTAGGTTATATTCTGGGGATCATCTGTCTTCAGCTGAAATATTTTTGAATTGGAGATCCTAATCTTACCGTAGACAGGAACTGAGTCGATTCTAAACTGTCCTGGACTTCATTCATTTTGACAAAGTTACTGTTGTTTACTTATAACATTGTGACCTCTGAGCTCCAGCTAATTGCTGTATGTGCTGTGTAGCCTGGCTGTGAGGGCCTCACAAGGGATCCAAACCCAAGGCGATGGATAGGTATGGGTCTAGGGGAAGGAGGTTAGTGTGTTGTCCAAGGCACTCCTGTGGCAACAGTGAATTGGATACCTGCTCCACCCATGCTGGAACACGAGGTCTGACCAAAGGCACGTGTGTTTAGAGCTGTAGCAGTTGCATTTATGGATTAATCTTTGAGTCTTTGGAAATATTTATATGTATGTATGTATATACTTGTTTAAATTATAAACATTAACTTAAAGAGCTAAAGCTGCTGTGACGATCAGTCACTAAAGGGAAAATCCTTGACTGTTACATTCTGTCACTTGGCTCCACGCAGAATCATCCAGAAATCAAAATGTTACTCAAGCTCATTAGTGCTCCCTGCTATCCCTGAATCTCTACTTCATGTGTGGCAGCACTTCCTAGGTAAATAAGAAGTATATACTGCCTCTTACGCTATCCAGATGTACACAGCCTAAAGCAAACTCATTCAGTGACCAGTTAGAGGAATGAAGAATGGGAATGCGGCTATTACATTGAGTAGTAACAGTTCTGAGACTGGTGAACCTCAAATGCATTCCAAGAACGTGCAAACCCACCAACATTTTTTCTTGCAGCCATAATTACCTGGTATTAAGATGTCCCATCAGATCTTCCAAGCTCTGCAGGATGAAGCCAAGTGGATGCTTGGTTCGACCTCTCTACAACATGTAGTCTTGGCAGCAACAGCAGTAGCCAATAGCTTTCAGAAGGAGATAGGTGTATAAGCAGTGTATGGTTTTTTTTACATACTTCATCAGCTCAGCGTTTACTGATAACTGTATTGAATTTATCTATGAATTGTTTTGTGTTTTTCAATATTGGTCATACTATTTAATGACAGTTCCCAAAGTACCTAACTTCTCAGATGATCTTTCCAAACACTAGCTGCATAAGGATCGTTCGGCCTCCAAGATATAGCAAAAAGGAGTGTCATATCTCAGTCAAACATGGCTGACATAAACTACAAATATGTTTGTGTTTTTTTTCTGTATAATTTGTAAAGGTATGAGACATTTGAGGGCCTTCTATTTGTAGGAAAAAAAAAGCCTATAATGCTTTTTGAATAAGGAAGGGATGGCAGTCCCTGTACCTGACACAAAATTCATCTGGTGGATTTACATCCTGCAGTTCCAACCGGGCAGAGTGTTTGCTTTCACTGCCTGATTTTTTTTTTTTTTCTGATGGGATGGAGTATTTGGTTTTGATTGTTTCATTTATTTGGTGACATCCTGCTAGACAGATGCCTTATTCTATGCTAATAGTGACTGTATTTCAGTGGTAACTGAGACATAGAAATATGTTTCTTCTCTCACAGAGCTCTCAGGCACCTCAGCATGGGGTATCACAGAAACAAATAAAGAAGTGAGTAACCAGGCAAGTAAAATTCTGCTGAGCTTTGTGCTCCTACAGCTGTGCCCCTGCAACTGTGCCAGTGTTGATACACAGCAGTTCGCACTTGCTGCGTAACAGTCAGTTTTGAGGTGTGAATATCATGCTGCAGTAATCACTGTGTCTGTAACTTTGAGAACTCCTGGGAAGCTCATCCTTCTCCATGTGGTCCTGACGGTAAAGCAAAACTCCTCCTCTGACAGTGGTAGACTTTAACCTGCTCCCTAAAGCTTCATCATTGACTCAGCTCACTCCTCTAGCTCCCATTTTGGATGGAGAAAGGCATGCTGTGGAGACTGAACAGGAAGATAGAATAGCACACTTAGAAAGCAAAGATTCCTTCTCTACTGTAAGCAGGAAAATCTGTGTTGCCCAAGGGTCAATCCACACATAGGCTGAAATCTTGCCTCTATCCAGTTCTCATGGGACAGAAACCATTGTTTTATCATTGTCTGGTGCCTTGGCTGATAAGGACCTTCTTCCATGCTTTGTGAGCTGACTGTAGCTACTGAGGTGAATAATCTGTTTTAAGTACTCACAGGTTTGCTCACTATTCACTATGAAATTGGAAGCATTTTTTTTTTTCAGGAGCATATACTTACAGGTTTTCTTTTGTGTCCCACATTAAAGGGCTGTGCGTGTTTATTAACTGACGGTAGTGGGCATTATATACTTGTCATTTGTTTGTGGTTGCCTGCATTTCTTATTGTAGCAGTCCCACAAAAAGCCTAAAGGAGAATGTGCAGGAGTAGTGGCACTTAGGCTTTTCCATTGCACTTTCAAAGGAGCATTACACTCACATAGAACAATTTTCAAAATATGGGAGCTTACAGGTGATCTTGGACAAATAGGCAAAATGACTGAAATGGACCTTGTGCATGGCTGTCGGTACTTTTTTTCTCTTTGTAGACTTCCAGTCACATCCCATTTTGCACTGGCTGTTTTTCATTTCACACTGAAAAATGAAGTGCTCCTTTTTCAACACAGTGCTGATCCCATTTTCAAGGCTGGTCAACTTTAGTGCTTGCTTTCTGTAAGCTTTTGCACAAATGTATGTAACCGTCTGTGGTGGAGAACGTAACAGTAAAGTCACTGAATGCTCTATTTTCTTTCCTACTTTCACAATAGGCGGGATGAGACTGCACCTCCCTAATGGACCATTCCTTCCTGAGGAAACAAGTTTCCAAGACATGCATTCTTACATGCACTCGCTTTATGTTTCCCTCTGTTTCCTTACAGTGTGCCCATCCTCTCTGGTAAATGTCGTATGTATAGAAATACGCATATATATTTCACAATTTCACTGTCCTCTTCCTTCGTCGGGCTGTGTTGGGATACTCCAGAGATCCACGCTTAAGGGCGGGCGGGCAGGCAGCGTGGGGACTTCACTCCCCACCGGCACCTGAGGGGATGTTCCCCCTTTTTGCAGGGCATCGGGCACTCC
>VWZK01007375.1:36761-73999 GCA_013396935.1 Baryphthengus martii
CGCTGCTCTGCGGTTCCCCCGGGGAGCTGGGGCTCGGGCGAGGAGGCAGACCCCGGCGGCGCCCTCCCGTCCCGCGGTGCGGTAACGAAGCGCCCCGGTGGGCACTTCTTGCTGCGGAGCTGTTGTGCGGGAAGGACCTGCTCTCCGGGGCCGGGAAAGCCCTGCCTTGGGAGCAAGGCCCTCGGTGTGCGGTGTCATGAATCGCTTGTTCCTGAGATAGTGGGCAGAGTCCAAAATAAAGTGCTGCTGCCTCTTCCTCTTCGTTTAAAGCAGAAGATAACTTACAGAAGGATTTTTAGTCATCGTAGTTGTGCAGTTAGAAAGCAAGCAACTTCCCTCTTCCTGATTACGTAGCCCCTTTTGATTCCTTCAGGTAATAAGGATAAGGAGCCTTTTGAATTTCTGATGGAGCAGCAAGGTTTGTAGTGCGTGAAAGCAAGGGTATTTTAGGTGTCTTAGCAAGACCCAAATGCTGATGCTTTATGGAAGTCGTAGAGGTTCTTAAACTACAAGCATTAGAAACCAAGTTACTCTGAAATATCCACAGCATTCATAGAATCACTGAAATGAACTTAGTGTCCAGATCTGAAGATGTGAGTGGTCTTTTAGGAAGTTGTTTGTTATTCACAGTTGGTCGTTCTGTCTCTCTAGTAATATGAAATAGCCACACCTTTAAATCAGCTTCTCGTGGCCTTGTACAAATACCAAATAATAGCTGAAAAAATCAAGTGCCATCAGATGCAAGCTACATTTTTGTTTGAACCAAATTCTAATTTTTATTAGTTCCAATGGAGCTGTCTAACACTAGAATAGAATAGTTCCAGATGGAAAGGAATGATGATGGTAATTTAGTCCAGCTGCCTGACCACTTCAGGGCTGACCAAAAGTTAAAGCATGTTTTACTAAGGGCTTTGTCCAAATGCCACTTAAACACTGACCGGCTAGGGGCACCAGTACTTCTCTAGGAAGCCCGTACTGGAGTGTTTGACCACCCTTTCAATACAAGCATGCTTCCTAATGTTTGGTTTAAACCTTCCCTGACATGTGTACTGTGCTGGATCCCAGAGAGATCATGACTTCCCTCTCCGCTTCCCCTCCTCAGGAAGCAGCAGAGAGCAACGATGTTGCTCCTCAGCCTCCCTCTCTGCAAACTAGACAAACCCAAAGTGCTCAGTTGCTCTTCACAGGGCATTCCTTCCCTTCTACCAGCTTTATTGTCCTCCTCTGGACACATGCAAGGACCTTCAGATCCTTCTTAAATTGTGGGGCCCAGAACTGCACACAGTACTCATGGCAAGGCCGCACCATAGCCAAACACAGCAGTATAATCACCTCTCTTGACTGTCTGGTTATGCTGTTTTTGATGCAGTTTGCCCTCTCATCTGCCAGGACACGCTGCTGACTCGTATTGGCCCTGCTGTCAGCCAGCACCCCCAGATCCCTTTCTGCAGGGCTGTTCTCCAGCCACCCTTCTCCCAGTTTGTACTTTTGTAGTAGTTACACTCAAACAGTGTGCAGCCTGGAAGTAATAGGAAATTGCTGAAACATTTTGTACCTGTACTGCTGTAGTGCTCTTGTTAATGTACAGTGTGGTTATGGCATCATAGCTTTAATGGGTAGGAAGCAGAATGGCCTTCTGAGTCTTCTCCCAGAGCTTAATGCAAACTTTGCATAACTTATTTGGCATCTCTAAAAATTAGTCCCTTTAAATAGTGATGAATTTGAAGTCCAAATCTGAGATGGTGTCATTACAGACTTATAGCACTCAGTAGGTTTACATGTGCTGAATATGCCCTTTGATGCCCACAGGGTAGAAAAAACCCAGTCATTACTTTAGGTGTTACATTTTGCAAGGTGAGATAATGAGCTTAGAACCAGTTGAATCATACTGCACCATTGTGGCGCATTCCACATATAATGCATGCATGGAAAAAG
Organism: Baryphthengus martii; assembly: GCA_013396935.1. Taxonomy (NCBI): domain Eukaryota; kingdom Metazoa; phylum Chordata; class Aves; order Coraciiformes; family Momotidae; genus Baryphthengus; species Baryphthengus martii. Next base: position 38,697 of record VWZK01007375.1, read on the forward strand.
TGTTCTTCACCACAATTGAAAGTGTTTTAACTATTACAGTTCTAAGGGTTATCCTGAAAACTGAATTCTGTGCTAAACTCAACTAGAACTTGTTTTCCTCAGTCTGAACACTGACTGAAAATATTTATAAAAGGTGGGAATGGCTCCTGTTTATTTTTTTCATTGGATTTTTAGATGCTGAAATTCTGAACATGTGGGTGTAGATCCTTGTATAAGGAGCTACTTTGCTCTTCAGCAGAAACATGCAGTTAATTATGACATTTCATAGTTCTTATTTACCTTTTACCCTTTCCTGTGACACATGCGTTGAATTGCTTAATCCTATCTGTAGATAGCTACCCCTACCTATCTCTGTGTATACAGAGGATATATAATTTAGCTGAATAATTTATTTATCTTCTTGTGTATGCCTAGCTGTTAAGGCACTAGACTAACAAATCCCAAACTACTCAACGTTTTGTTTTTAACCTCCCAATCAGATCTGTATTTAAACTTTATAATGTGGACAAAACTTGCTAGGAGCTTTCATAATACATATTGATGCATATTCAGCAGGACAAAACAGCCCAGATGATGTGCTGCTGGGTTAACAGCAGAGATGCCAGGATTGTGCCAGCTGGAACATGTTGGACAGCTGTGTTTTGGTCATTAAGAGGATAAGAAAGCTTAATTCTACAACACTGAGAAATGCCAACAGAGTCTCTTAAGGACATGGGATGCAGTAAGAAACGGTGATGACTGAAATTCTAGCTGTGCATTTTCAGGGGGAAAGGAGGGGAGATACACAGCTAGTCTGGATGGTGATATATGTAGCTAATGATTTACTGTATTTTAGCACACTGAGTTTGGCCAAACCTTACTTTTTCAAGTATATCTTTCCAGCAGCTGGCTTGCAGACATGGGCTAGTATCAGAGAGCCCCAGTAGCACTTGAGTGCAGAGATGTCTGCTAATTAAAATCTTTGCAGATACACTGTAGATATTTGCTTCTACAAAATGTGCAACCAGAACTGTGTGCTACTCAGCTAAAATATTGGGAGGTAGTATTAGGAAAAGTAATCAGGAGCAGATGTATTTAGATTCTACATGTATGTGTGGGTTTTCTTTCTCTATGTGTAAATTTACTGGTGTTTAGGTAAGAATTGATTTACTTGTTTTTTTTACTATGAATTTTCCTTCAAAGCAGTGTTTCAGCAGGCCAACAGGCTAGTAGAGCCTGCTTTTGGAGCTGATATTTTATAGCAAACAGTCCAGTGACAGCCTATGGGATTCTATGGGGAGGATCAGAGATGAATCATGCATTTGCAGACTCTAGCCAACTAGTTATTGAGCTATGTAGCTGCCATGTAGGTCACCAAGTCGCTCAAGGCTAGGTTTGCAGCTCAGAAGTCGGGATCTAGTATGTCGTCGTCCTCATCTGAGAGACTACGTGACTGCAAATTAGCTGAAGTGGTTGGTGACAGACTCGGGAAAGGGCTGGGGCCCGAGGGATGCTTAAGTAATTCTTGTGATGACATTTATTTTCCCATGTATTTTATTAGTTTGTGAAGCCTCTCTGAGACCATACGTCGGGCAATCTTACAACAGCAGTAGGGTGAAGTTGTAGTGGCACAGCTCAAATGAAGAGGCTATGAAAAATGGCCTGAAGGGCCAGTGGCCACTGTCTGTTTCTATGTGCAAGAGAGAGAGGTGACCTGCTTGTGCAGCCTGCCTGATAAAGCACAGAACCAATGCCTGAAAGAGGGCAGTGGGGGAAGTAGGTCTTCAAAACTGTTGCAAATGTGTCTGGAGCAGCAGGAAGACCTCCTTTCTGGAGGTACTAATGAGATACGTATTTTCTGAGTCATTGACATTATGAGCACTGTACTTCTGTTTTTGCAGGCTTCATGTAATAACTTATTGCATCTAATTAACCTTTTAGTAGCAAAAGCCTAAAATTCTTAAATACGAAAGGAAGGAAAACAGTATTTCTTTTTTTTGTCCTGGCTTATGATTTGTGTTTATTTCAATTGTGAATAAAGTGAACAGTCAAGGTTAACTGTTATGGTAGATTGTTTGTTATTAAATATGTAAGTACACCTTGGGTTCAGTGGTACCATGGACATACTTTAAATAAAACATGGACTTCAGTATACCTTGTTTAACTGAAATGAATACCATTACTGTTCCTTTGTTGTTGTGGTGTTTTTTTTTTTTTAAATACAAATAAGTATGTGTTAGTAACCATCATAACTCTAAATTTATTTCTCTGTATCAAGTTAATAAAAATTATAAGATCACTTCAGAAAAATGCTATACTAATGTATTACTTAAATTAATAAAAGTTGTACTTTACTCTTTGAACAGTTCAGGTCCACCTGTGCAAAACTGAAGATAATATTGGCATGAGTGAGGCTTTCCACTCAACTGGAGCTTAATATTGGCAGTGGTAGTGAAATTTGTTTCTTGTGCATTTATTTGTAGAAATACTGTATGACTGGATCTTCTTGTACTTGAGCCCATATGCAAAACTCTGTAATAATCAGGTCTTTATAATGGCACAGGTTTTGCTTTGTATGAGCTTTTCCAAACAAAAATCTGTGTAGATACTCCAAAAATATCACCTGGCTACATTAATTTTTTTTAGAAAATGTATCTAAATGATTATTTGGTTGTCATTTAAAAGAATAAACTTGAATTTCTGTGTGTCCTGCTTTTGAGCAAGGAGAAAGCATAATTTAAAGACTAGTTTAGAATCAGGAAGAAAGCAAGCAGAGCAAATCTTTGATTTACTTGTGGTCTTTTCTTACATATTTTACCTTTTTTCAAATAAGTGGAAATGAGGATGACAAAATCTGAGAAGGCTCATTTCTTTCTATTGCTGATGGTCCAATAGCGTAAAATGGCCTCATGTTGTTTTAATTCAGGAGCATTTTCTGTGCAGTTTGAATATTACTGCCTGTATATTGGCTAATAATGTACTGGCCTGATTTTTTTTTTTTTTTTCCTTTTAAATTTGACATACCACTGTCCTGTCCAGATCTTTTTGTAGCACACTGATGAAATTTGCCTTCTTGCTTAGTATTTTCTGCTTGGTCTGTGTCTTGCAGGCAGATGCTAAATTTAATAGAAATCTGCTAACCAAAGAATTCTTTTTAAAGTTCCCATCCCTCAATGAAGTGTAAAAAACCAAAACAATATGCTGAAGCAGGCTGAGATGAAAGAGTAGTGGCCGTGAATATCACCATGACACTTTGGAAAAATAAGCGGGAAGAGGAAGGCAGCATGAGAATAAAAAAACCAGAGAGGTCAGAGATGGGAAGGCAGAGAACCATAGCTGCAGAAAGGGAAAGGTTAAAGGATTATATAGACAGCAGGAAGGAGATTTAGTGAATTTATATTTATCCTGTAAGCGATGTCAGAACCGTAACCAGCAGGCGCCTTGAGCTGCTGGGATGATGCTATAACGGTTCAAAATAGTAAGATGAGATAAGAAAGGGGATGCAAGTTAGGATGGATTCTGTGCTATGTTCTGTTGACACGTTTTAGAAACCGCATGCTAGGGCTATATTCATGCTTGAACCTCTAATTGTACAGTTACAAAAGGTATTCTTGGAGACAGTTGCAGATGGGAAGCCTCTCTAATTAAGTTAAGCCTGTGCATTAAAGCTGCCTGTGCTGTCATTTGGTGTGTTTGACTAAATTTGCAGTAACCTGATTTTAATTACACTTATGGATGTGCTCTTAGCTCCTTCGGGGCTGAAAAGGAAACAATGAGAAGAAAGTTCTATTAGAAAGTTGCTAGGATGTTGGGAATTCTCATGACAAATGAAGAAATTAATAGTCTTGATGGATTTTTCTAAGTGCTTGTGAAGCTCAGTGTTTCGTTAACATTGGTTTCTGTATCTCTGGTACGGGAAGGGCACAGCTCTACGTGTAATACTTACATATTGCTACCGTTTCACAAACTCTGTTGTTCTTGTTATTCTTAAACAAAAATACTTTAAAAATTGGCTTATGCAGAATTTTATCCAATATATACGAAACTGCAGCTTAACTGGTTTTGTTTGGATAACGCTTTTTAATGATGTTGAATTAGTTTTTGACCATACTCTATATTGTTTGCTAATGAACAAAATCTGAAAATTCTCTATCCTAAAGACAAAGATCCTGCCTTTCATTTTAACTGTATTTTTTCCTATGTATTGCAATTGACATTATAGTTTTTGTTTTAATTGCTAGTAAGGTAGGGGAACTTAGATGTGTGCTTAAGGACTTGGCCAATCCAGGGTTGAAGATGAACATATATTTCAGTAAATGCAAGCAGTGTATAGATAATATAATGGTGAGATCTGGTGCTGTAGTGTGGATGAAAAAAAGTATGAGAAATGCAAGTACACTTAGACAAAGTTAACTAGTTCACAGGAAAAGCTAAAAGGATTGTTTCTGATTTAAAATACAAGTATAATCTTTTCATTTTTATCTATCTTTCATTTTTCTTACAGATTTGCATAAAATTTTTTACATTCTCTATTGCCGTGCATGTTTGGACACTAGCTGAACAGTAGGGGTGAAGCTGTAGTAATAATAAAAGGCAACTGGAAATTCAGTAATACAATGCAGCACAGCTTAGATCTCCAAACTGCAAACCATTAATTTGATCCCATGAGGTAGAAAGTGGCTTCTGTGAGACAAAGGGTGCTTTCTGCTTGCAGGAACTTCATGCACTCAAAACAACTGGAAAAGGGCTTTCGGCACCTACCTTGAGATGCTCTTGCCTGTCTGGGCATCTTCAATGCACTGATACAGATCTAATACAGGAGGCAGCCAAGAAATGACTTGGCTCGGTTAGAAATGATTTAATAAAGTGTATCAACGCTCCTGAAATTTTCTTTAACTGAAGAAGAGGTTAATGCCTTTTCTATAGGAAAGTGAAATAGGGAGTCTGGATTTTGCCTGGTTGTGGCAAAATGGTTGTTCCTGATCCTCCAAAACTGACTAAGTATATTAAAATTAATTAAAAGTATATTAAAATTCAAGATTGAAATACTTAGGTTAAAGAATGGGAGAAATGGCAGGTTTTTTTTTTCCTCCTCCCTTAAAAAAACCAGATGAGTTGGGAGGACTGGAGAGTAATTCTTTCATGTTTGTTTCCTGTAGCACATGTCTCTGTATATTCCTGTGTTTATCCTTTGTTTGTTTTGGCTTATTTAATCAAACATACTGAAAATGGCTCTTTTAATCTTTTTATTCTCTCATTCTGCACTCCCCCTCCACTCCTCAATGTGGATAATATCAACCTGTTGGCAAGGTTCACAGTGTCCAGATAATCTTTTTCTCCTTTTCCTGTTAAAGTCAAGCTGTCACCAGATGACTTCTGTTGTCTTTCCCTGCTGCACATGGAAAATATCTCCTTACAGTTCTTCTGTCAGCTGAGGCTGCTTGTCTGCTCCTTCATTCTCCGTTTAAATACAGCCTCATTTTTCTCCCTAGGCTTGCTTTCTTGGAGAGCTTTTCTAGATCTTACAAATCATCTTCTTTTGCTCCTATTAGGCTATTCTGTTCTCACTCAGTTTTAATTTCTTGTCTGATAGTGAAAACACAATTATAATTCAGTAGTAATTAAATTAATACTAAATCTTTTTCTTTCTGGTATAAAATTAAAAAAACCCCAACATTCAAATACTTTTCTTTCTTCACTCCTCCACTGTCAGTTTATCTTTTCCAGCTACAAGCATTCAGTTAATAAATTTTCCTTTTTTCAGGGGTTAACATTGCTTTTGATGGAGGTGTGGTGATAATAAGCTCTTGTCATTTTGGTGTGCTGTCAAGATAGATGCTGTCCTTCAGCTCACAGTTAATTATGGCAGTAGTAGAACAAGTGTGAATAATAGTCATCATGGTTGCTCTTCATAGGAGTTACAGATAAACTCGATTAAGGAGGACTCAGGAATGAAAAATAAACAGTGATACTCTAGTTGTGTTTAGAGGAAAAGTTTCCCCTGACTGAAAATCATGCTGGAAACTTGAGATATAGTGTATCATACCAATCTGTATAAGATTAAGTATATGCATAAAATTTCTCAAGGTTGCTCACAGAAATGAGAGGGTATGGACTATATACTATAAGTTTGTTTTCAGCAGAAGGATTCACAAACAGGAATAACTCCTATAATAATTGGAAATCTGTCCATCCAAGATATTTACAGTAAGAAACGTAAGTATTAAGTGGCTGCGAAACAAGTGCTTTTTAAAGGCTTCCTTTGGAAAAATGTTAAATGAGTCAACATCTTCATTAAAAACACTTGTTATTTTCCCCTTGTTTACTTAAACCCTAGGAAGAAGTAAACAATCTGGATTGAAAGCGTGCTTTACTCCTTGCAACCATACTGTCTCATAGTGTTATTTTCCCCATAACAACTCTCTTTGGAAAATAATTGTGTTTAAAAAAAAAAAATAAATCAAGATTTGCACCTGGCTGATTTCTTTTTTTCCTTTCTGATGTAGTACGTCCTGTTGTAGTATGTAAACTTGTTATAAAAGGACACATGTTGCAAAGATAACTTTGGGTATTTCTGACAACGCTGTGTAAAACTTTTTTAATATAGTCAGTCTGAAACACCACTATTTTTGGTCTTTCATGTAACTGCAACAGAACCAAAAAAAGGAAAATGGGACTGCAGAATGACAAGAAACAAAGAAAAAGATCCTTCATCTTTCCAAACCCATACAGCATCAGAAGAGTTTACAACAGGGGTTAATAGTTTACTAAACATAAAGAGAACAAAAAGCAGTCACAAAGAATTTCAAAATCCTGTGGAAATTGATGCATAAAGTTCAGATTGTAATGGTATGTTTGTATTGTTTCAAGGAACGGAGGCTAGCCAAACATTTTTGTCTCCAAAACAGAGTGTCTGCATATGAGCTGCCTTCTGGGAATGGTTCCTGGACCCTTCTGTCTGCCAGGTGATGCCTGGAAACTGGTCAGCAAGAATGGCAATTGGCACAGGCTGGGTTTTTGTCAAGCAATCCCATAACAGTTTTCTAGCATGGGTCATCCTTTCTTTGGAGGGCTTTAGTGGTTTTAGTATAGATGCAATTTCTCTTCTCAAAAAAACCTCAAAAAAACAAAGGAAAAAATAATTTTTTGGTTGCCTAAAGATATATTTTATAGTTCTGATATTAAAACACGTGAAATGATAAATGTGTTCAGAACACTGTCCTAAGTGGAAAATCTGAAATACTCGTGAAGCATCTTAAACAGTTGTTGGTAGTTAAACTAAGAGTAGCACTGGTTTTAGCAGGTGCTTATAAAATAACTATGTTTAGGATCTGTGGCTGTAATCTTGGATTTGACCCTGTAATCTCTTTTGGTATGACAGATTCTTGATTTTTTAATTTTGTTTTGGGTTTTTTTGAATATTCTTAACAGCATAGTCTAATAGAAGAGTACTCTGCAGGATCAGGACATCAGTTGTTAGTGGTTTTTTTTGGTTTTGCTTTTGTTTTTACAGACATAAACTCCAAGCCCTGTGATGGAGTGATAAATGAGATGAGGTTATTTCCTTGAACAGTAATTGCAAAAATTCAGATTAGATACTCTGTGGCATGCATAGCATGTGCACAACAGAACATACTTCACTTTCCTACGCTTTCACTCCGTTACTTTAACATTGGGTAACAAATACTTCAGTCAGAGAACGATGGTTTCTCTTGTGTTAGATAGGACAGTTACCCGGGGTGCAAGCTGAACTCTGAACTTAGCTTGAACTTAGATGGTTTCAAGGATTTATCTTGAGACGTTCTGTGTACCAATAGGTAGAGTGCACCAAACACACTGACCCTGCTTGCCCTTGCGCTGTGTGAATTCTCTTTAGCTCCATCCTGGGAAAAAGAAGGAAACAGCAGAGGCTTTCACAGACGGTGCTGTCAGTGATTCAGCGTGTAGACTCAGCCGTTCGCATGTAATCGCTCCAGCAGCTTGCGGTACCCCTGCCAGTTGCTAGGTGCAGATCCAAGGAGGCTTTTCTGTTTTGACTGGAGAATCCGCTCACGTTGCCAGGATTTCCGGATTAGTTTTCTCATACGATCTGGCAGTTGGTACTTTACAGCCACCAGAACAGAGGAGACTTGAGCAGAAATTGTCAAACGATGCTGTTGGCTTGTAGGCATTAAAGCAAAAAGAGTGGCTCATCTAAGTGAAAAATGAACAATAATCTACACAGTTTCAGGATAGTTCTGGTTATTTTTTTTGTGTGTCAAATACATGCACCTTGTAAGTACCAATTTTCATCCTTCTGCACCTTGAGAATCACAGGCTGTTTTGTATCTTGCTCAGAAGAGTTTATGGTGTAATTCCAGGGAAAACACGGTAAAGGAATGCTTAATTCATGTCATGATGGTGAGACTGCAAAAAATCATTAATATAGTTGGCCTGAGTTTTATCTTAAGGGACAAAAAATACTAACATAGAAGAAGAAATTCCAGGAGTTGAATACTGGTATGCGTGGAGAAGAGAGCAGGAGTCCCGTTGTGTAGGGATTTCAGTGGTTACGTGCTGCATTGCAGACAACGCAGCAGTTCTGGCTACGTTCTTCCAAGGTTTGCAGCTGTATTTTGTTTTAATCTGTTATTTAGAAACTCTTTCCTGTGAAAGAACTTGTAGTTCATAAATCTGTGATCCCATCCGCTAAGGTAATTTTACTACTCTGATCTGTTTCCCTCCTTATTTTTTATTTCACATTTGCTTTCAGGTGTTAAGAGGTGAGCTCTGTTGCAGTTGGGTTTGTGTAAATAGCTTGCCATCTCCTTGCTCTGTTAGAGGCTCATGCAGCTTGTGGATATAGCAAGAGCCACAGGGAGCTGAGTTGGGGTTGTAACAGGAGGTGAAATATGAGTTGTAATTCTGTTCTGAAAACCCATTGGTTTCCATTTCTACTCATGCCTTTCAGCAACTCTTAGCTTACTGCTGTCTTCATGAAGACATCAATACCATGCCTAAAACTAGACTCTTGCAATACTGTTCTGAGGCCGTCATCTAACTTAGCAGTTGCATCTCTTTTTTAGCACCCTTTTCTTCAGTCCTCCAGATAATTTTCAGGCCTTTTCACAATGATGATATTCATGACATTTCTAAGTTACAATACCTACTTTTTGTATTTGGAAGGGGGGCAATACACTGTGTTGGATACACAACAGAAACTTAGATCTGTTGAGAAACGTAATTCCCTAGCTGTAATTATTACACAGAGAATGTTCAGAGAATTGTTATAGATGCATACCAATCATTACTTACTTCTGCCTCATTGACTTTTTTTTTTTCCACTGAGGAGCCTTTTTTGATCATCATTTTGGTGATGATCTGGAGTTAGTCTTTCGACAGTGGTTACTGGAAGTACTGCTTTTTGAAGTTTCATTATATACTTTGGTGGGTTTTTGTGGCCTCTTTGTACTTTTTTTTTTAATTATGTTTTGTAGTTTACTGGCTCAGTGAATTATTTTGTCTTGTTATAGTTTTGTTGCTCTTAGTGACATGCTTTCTGCATCGGGTAATCTGTGTATCTGCGTGTTCTCATACATCCCGTAGCTCACCTGTAACGGTCTGTTCTCCATAGCTGTTAGGCTTTTACAGTATCCTAATTGTTTGTATGTCTTTGTTTTGCTAACTACAATTTGTAACCCTTAGGTTTTATTATAACCGGGTCATTACAGAGAAACTCCAGTTTCTTCACTTTCTTACTCATTAACTAATCTATTCTTACCAGTTTAATTTCTTCTCATCAATTTTAAATCTGAAAAATCTCTATTTTCATGATCTGCTATGCAGAGCTGTCTCAACTCATACTACTTTTTTCCCTGTTTTTCCCAAAGCCTTAGTGGAATTTACATATTTTAAAATTGAGATCCAGCACTTTCAATCTTTGTAGTACAGATTTCTGCCCATTATTTGCATTGTTGTGTCAAATCCTGAATGATACTGGAGTGGGTCAGAGATAATGGAAATGTCTCTATATCCTGCAGGGGTTTTCATATAGTATGAGGAAACAATTTTTGAAAACTAAACCTCTCTTTCTCCCTAGCTGAATTTCCTGTTAAAACTCTTAGCACCACTAACATGCTCTTCCATATGAATATTCACATATTTTAATTTTTCTGTTGTTATTGTGTTAGAATTTATTTAGACATCCTGTCTTGCTTACAAGAAATGACATATAGTTTTCTGTCATGAGGTGATAAATAGTTCAGTGGATATCTTGTGTCCTGAAAAAGTAGACACAAACTGATTTTTTTTTTTTTTATTATTCATGGCTCCAACATCTGTAATCTTACAGTTCCTCTGTGAATATTTATGCTGTTTTTGCTTCGTGATCAGAGCTACCATTGTAATCCCCAAACTGCAAGAGCTGTGTTTCCTTTTCAGTTTTTCCATACGTAGCCAGTATTCTGAGGATGGAAGAACTTTTGTTGCATTCAATATGTTTCCATTAACTTGCTTTTAAGAACTCTACCTTGCTGAGTCTTTTATTGATTAAGAAATAAGAGGGAAGACACAAATGTGGATTTAGGTGCCTTCACCTTCTTTCTTCTTCTTCCCACCATCTGCAGATGGAGCTTTTATTTAAAGGGCACTGGTTTCTAACAATGATTTTGGTGCCCTCCTGCTGCTTAACCAAGGTATGCTTCAGTGGTACTCCAAGAAGAAAACTCTTCTTGATGTCCAGGCAGATTGCTAGCTAAACCTGTAATGTCCTTGTTCCTCTCCTGCTTGAAGCAGGACTCTCTGGTACTCTTACTTGCTGCCTCAGTATTACTAGTGTTATTTGTATTACTCTTTTTCTTTGTGAAACCTCTTTGCTTTCAGTCTTGGCCACACAGGTAATCTGTTGAGGAAGAAACTTCTTTCTTCTGTTCACTGCATCAAAGAGTGTTGGGTTTTTTTTTCTTTGCCTACCCTAGTTTCTTGGTTGTTGTTTTTTTTTTTAAAGAACAATCAGGTAGGCATAGTGGCATGTAAGTCCTTTCTGAAATTCCTGATTCACTGACTTGACAGTACTCAGAAAAAATAAGAATAGCTATGTTCACGGTGAACCTGCAGAGCTGATTTGTGCCCTACACCATGTTTGGCATTTCTCTGAGAGATACAGATGAGACTGTGTTTTCTAACCTCTCTCTGTCTTCAGAGGATTCACTGCTTAGGCAGAAACCAGGATGTTTACTGGAGGAGAATTCTGAATGTTTTATCCTGCAGGCTGAATGATGAGAAAAGGTTATGAATCCAGGGGGAAGCCAGTTTAACGAATTCTGTTTTCCTGATGTGTCCGTACAGGTTTGATATTGCTTTGTAATTAAAATTGGATCTACTTCTGCACAATATTGTTTTTCTCATTTTGAACTATGTAGCCTTTCCCATGCATTCCTGAAATAGAACAGCTAAGTGTGTACTTAAAAGAGGAGTGAAATAAAAGGGAAAGTACTGTCCTCCCAAAGGTGCACTGGGACTCCTGTAGCGGTATTTCTTTGCAGAAAAACCATGAGTTGAGTTTTCTTGCCGAGAGAGAGGTTTCTGCTTTATGAACAAAATAATTGTATATTTCTGTTCAAAGTAAACATCATTCTGACACATTTCATGACCGAGAGGTATTTTATGCACTCACTGGAATGAATACACAAGGTTGTCTCCAGCACATAGTCAATAGATAATGTTGTGCCTGCTTTTACACATCTTTCAGCTAAAACAGAGATCAAAACCAAACTCCAGCACTTGAAGGCAAGTAGAGAGGATTTGTGACACTGTGGAGAAAAACAAACCTGTAAAGCCTTAATGATTGCTCCTTCATCTATGCAGATTCACTTTAACTGGTGCCAGATCTCTTGTAATATTGATGACATCATTCACCTTGTTAATGGCCCAAGTCCCATGGAGCATATACTGGTAGTCTAATTGTGTTCTTGATGTAGGGAGACCAAAAATGTCAAAGACTGCATCTAAGGATGTGAACTATGGCTACAAATTTGGCAAGTAACATGCCTTCCATTAAATGAATTAAATATGTTTAAAACTCTCATTTTTGTGTACCAGGCACATCCCATGGCTTAGCTGGCATGAGACATTTTATTAAGCAAGTTCTGGAACAGTTCCCTGACAGTAAGGCAATTGGTAACATGTTGCAAAATATAGTGGTGAATTCCTACCTTGAGCAACTGACTCCCCAAGAGAGTATGAGAGTGCATGGAGGTACAAATTGCCCGTTGCTTTCCACCCATCTTGGTGTGTGTGGTTTGGAGTTTTGACAGAGCATTTGACAATTAGAGCACAGTACTCAGTCTGGCTAAACATTCATCTTAGTAGTGGATTTCAAGTTTACTGGTTTACAATAAGGGATTGAAAATGCCTTGAAGTGAGGCTGCAGCGACCCACGGTCATAGCCAGGGCTGCTCCTGGGAAATGGGCTGGCTGATGTGGTCCAGCCCCTTAGAGAAGTAAGAGATGCTTTCTGTGACTTTTTGTGATTGTAGTGGGACCATTCATGCCCCAAATATCTATTTATAATATTCTTACGGGGCATGCTAAGAGGTGTATATCTGGATTTTGAGGCTAAAAGCTGCTGTTGGGAGAGAGGCTGTAATGGAAGATGTTTCATTTGCAGCGCTTTATGAGTTCTTTAGGTATGACTACAAACTTCCAAAATCTGGGATTGAAACACTAATGCTCTACACTCTGTACAAGTAGATACATGCATGTGAGAAAATCTTTCCTGATTTCTAGGAAGCATTTAGTTCCTCAGGTGACTGTGTGGAATGGAGTATTTTGCACTGAACCGGAACTTCTCTGCTGCAGAGCTCATGAACGTGCTTTGCTATGCGTAGTGTGGAAAAATGAATTATCATTCATCTCTGTTGTCTGCCTCTTAAGCCTCTCCCATTTTGCAGAGAGGGGAGATGGAGTTTGCATTGATCACAGTGTAGCTGTAGCACTCTTCCAGGTTTTGCAGAGTCACTGTGTGCCTCAAAAAGTTCTCAGGAGAGAAAGACACATCCAGGCTGCCTCTACGTTGTTGCAACTCCAGAGCTCGAGGGGAGTAACTGATAAATGTCTTTTTTTCTGCTGGGTGGGATAGATACTGTGTCCCAGAGGGATGCTAAGCATTAAGATTTCCCATGCCCTGTGATTCTCACGAGCAAAGCTATGACCCTGTGCACAGCAGTGTTACTGACAGACCTCCGCTACTCCAGGTCATCTGAAGCATTAGGTTTTTCTATACTGCTTACAAGATAACCATTCAGGAGTACAGATAGAGGGACAAACAGGAATAGAGTACAAACAGGAAGCATTAAGAATTTCCCAAAATTACATCACATGTCTTTCAGAGGCTTATCATTCCGCCAAGGCAGAATCATGTTTCTTTCAGAGCTCACTATTCCTTAGTGCTAGTACTGTCACAGTTTTTCAGTGTATTCTTTTCTGCTTTCTTGAAAAAGGAACTGATAATACTTTTCTTCTCCATGCTAGTAATTTATTTTTATCTATCATATCACCATTTTATTCTTGCAGTATTTGATATTTTAAATGATAAATGTGTGTCTTGCAAGTTTGGGCAATTCTCATTTAGAATGTGTGCTACTTCATTTCTATAATTAGAGAAACCATACCAAACAACCAAAACTCAGATGCTTCACTTGTCTTAGTGTATCTAATGAATATAAACAGCTTAGAGCCAACATGCAAATGGAAATTTGATACAGAGAATTTAACATGTGGAGTGTATTTCCATGTGTGGTCTTAGCAGTGTTTACTATGTTATCACAATAGTGCCTCAAAGCCTAAGGCATGGATAAGGACCCCATTTTGCTGTGTAAACACAAAGTAAGATACACTTCCTAGTCATATCTAAGGACATAGACACCAAGTGGAATAGTATGTTATACAAATAAAATAGCTTGCTGATGTTTAGGTGAGAAGTCATACTTGCATATGCACGTTCTCTCAATTCATGGCAACCAAGAGCGACATCATAGTCTAAAGCATTTTTGCTGATACATTTTAATATGTTGCAGTTGGACAGTGCTCAGCAAGGCAGGCAATAACCTATTAAACCTTCAAGTACAGTTGAGTTATATTCTGTACCCGCATTCTTAAAATAAGAATGTTGCCTAAGTAGGCTCAGGCAGACGAAGAAGCAACACCGGGCAGTGTGATACACGTTGCCATCTTTGCCAAGAAAAGAGGAATTTAGAAGATTAGAATGGAGTGTATTTTGTGGTCCTTTCTTCCAGGCAAGATTGACCTGGGAAGAAATGTAGAGTTTCTTGTTTTGGAAGTTTAAGAAATGGATTGTGGGAGCTGAGAAGAGTATGTGATTGCTGTCCTTTCCCACTCAGTGGGAAGGAGACAAGGAGGCATAAAGTGAGAGGGTCCTGATAGGCAGGAGTGAATTACGACTGGGAACAGGTGGATGAAGAGTAGCTGGTGGAAATGGTGAAATCGCTGGAGGGATGCACAAAGGGATACATTGAAGCAGTAGACCAAGGAAAAAGATCTTTGCATCATTATTTGGAAAGATACCAGCGGAGTAAAATGGCATTTGGCAGGCGAGAGGTTATGATATTTGGATAATCTAGTCACAAAATGAGAGTAATGAAATAATGTCTTGTTTTATTATACCCTTGTCTACTTAGGGGTTAGGAAGACTGATGATTATTTGTAATAACAATATGATTTTAGAAGACAAAGTAGGTGTGTGTTAGGGGAAACATCAGCTTTGTCATACTTCAAAATCAACTGAGCAAGTAAGAGCTTTTTAAACACCTTTTTTGAACAGGCTAGGGATGCATAGGCTGTGTAGCTGGTTGTAGTATGTACTGGGTATGCCTCCAAGAAGGTAATAAATCTGTGGATGCTTAGCAGTAGAATCCCATTTTCAGTTAATAAATGATATTTTAACACTTCTTCATTTGGCATGGAGGATTGTGAATGACATGCTAGTGCCCATGTTGTGTGCTGGTAGGGTCACAGCCTTCTAGGTGGTATCATCCAGATTTAGACTTGCCCTGTTTTGGGATTGTCCATAATGTTACCTACAGATTTGAAAGGTGAGTCTCAACTCTATTGACCTCTCCAACTTCTACAAAATGTCTGAACTTTTATCCAACAAATTATGTGCCCTCTGACCTTAAGTGTATGTAATATAATAAGCAGCTTTTAATGCTTAAAAAATGCTATGCTTTTTAACAATAAAAGAAGTGGCATCTCTAACATGAAAATTGTAATGTGAAATGTTAATGGTTTAACAAGATGTTGGTGATCATTGCAGTAGGGTAAAAGTACTGATGAGCTGCTTATTGTCTTCCAGTGTAGTTTGATGCTTTGGAGAAAAAAAGTTTAGACACTAGGGAAAATAAAAATCCATTTAGAAAAAAACAGTGTAAATGTTTATGTGGATTTGTATCAAGTATTTGTCTAGATTAAGTTGAATTAGACTAGATTAGTTTACTGAATTAGAATAGTTAAAATTAGACTAGGTAACAGGCTTTTGGCATCAGGCAACCAGCTTAAATGTTAGTACTGAAAGACTGCAATATAGGGAATGTCTGCTAGAAAAGTAATAAGTTAAGAAATTAAATACTTTTTAAATGAACATTTCACAGCTGGATTTTACAGGATTGTTTAATGTGATTAAGGATTGTGGATTGCAGAATGCCAACAGTCTGTGTCCAATTCCTGACCAAAAATGTGAAGGAAAACGGGTTGTATGTTTACTCTATTATTCATGAACTACTCAGAGATATTATATGCAAAGTGTAATATGGCACACCTGAATTACGAAAGTGGTTTTATTATTTGCAACAGGTTTCCCCTTAATCAGAAGTGAATGCAAGTGTTCATAGTACTCTTCTTACTGCTGATGCCAGAGATGTAGGAGTGGGATATGCAAATACACATACCTTTCATTACATCTAAATTTTAGAGTACATAAAATGTTTTTTCTTTTATCAGTTGTACATATTTGTTAACTGTGAAAAACAGTGTCATTGAATACAAAGGGACAGAAGTTCGAATACTTCAAAATGTATTGATACCAGTTACATTAGCTTATAACTAGTTTGGTGGCTCTATGCTTGCAGATTTGGAGGGAAGTTAGAAGCTATGTGTACTGCTCTACAGCTAATCTATTTTACTGTGGGAATGGGGTTATAATTTACATCAGCTGTAGGCAAAACCGTACCATGAATAATACACAAAGCTTACACAATTTATTTATTTTTTTTTTAAATTTAGATTAAGGTATGTGCAACTTGTATTTGTTTAATCAGTTAGTGATATGAGTTAGGAACAGATCTTTCTGCTAAACATTTTTCAGGTCATGGATCAGTTTTCATGTGTAAAGTACTTAAAAAGCTCAGTGAGAATCAAAGACAGAAGTTTATATACAGAAATTTTAGTTTTGAGAAATGGTTTGCTCTTTTTGAAAAAATCCTCTATAGTGCGATAAGGTGAGTGGAACCAACTGAGTAGTCCCAGTGCAGTCAGTGGGATCAATATAGTTGAGGTTATACGTAAAATACGGAAGTACATGTGCTCTGAAACTTGCTCTGGAACTGCGCATGCACAGTTCATACGAGTAGTTGCTCTGAAATTCACATGCTTTCTTATAATTCTATTATGCTTATACTGACCAGCATCATTTTCCTGTAGGCATGACTTCATCATGTTTTTTAAATACTGTAAGTGGTTTCCCAGCTTGCTCTGTGGAAGTTAATGGAGAAGAGATTTGGAATATTGTATCTGGCTCTGTTGGTGTACCTGTACTGATAGTCTTGGATTTTGGGAAAGAACAGCAGCTGCTGGTTTAAATGTTACAGCTATTACCTTCAATACTGTTTTTACAAGAGACTGGAGATGCACTACCAAAATCATACGAGCATTACAATCAGCTTTGAAAGTTAATTTTATGTAACAATTCTGAGGTCTTGTCAGACCCAATAAATAATTTGTATGAGGCTATGTGGTTGTCATGAAGACAATCTTTTGGAAGCACTCAGAATGCTGAGGTTGTTTGCTTTATGTACTATAATAAAACTGATTTTATGCCTGATGCAAACAAATAAGTGGAATTTGCTGTAGTGGTTTTGTTAGGTCTATCCGTGATTTTTGAGTTGCAATCAAAGAAAAAGTGGAAGTTACAAACCATCTCATTGTTGTAAGAAAACACTAATCCATGTTTTACTTCATTTTCTCTGCACAATGTTAAGGATAAGATAATATAAAACCTACTGGATTCTAAACTTTAACATGTTTAGTGGTACCAAACAATAACAAAAAAAATTTCTCAAACGTTACAGAAGTTGACTACTTTGTGATAGTATTTCTTTATCTATTATTTACAATAGCTTTCCTGTGAGCTATTGTATGGGTTGTTCAACTCAGTGACTTCTTGTACAAGCTTCAGAAACTGATGAGAACTGAAAAAAGAAAGCTTTTTCCTCTTTTAGTGCTGTGAATGAAATGATAACGAAAAAATACAAGTTCAGAAACATGCACGAAAATAGTACCTTATACAGGCCATATTTCCAACTGTACATACTGCTATCTTTTTTTTGTAAGTTGCTTTTACATCTAAAACAACTCATTTGCTAGATTCCCTTTCAATCCACACTTTAGTTTTAATTAGTAGATATTTATATTGTTTACTTTTTCATTGAATTCTAGTATCCATCCCATTAGAACAGAACGTAAATGGAAATGCAATATTGAACTCACACAGTGATAATTAATTGCTTAAAGAATTACGTATGTATGCTTAGTAAAATGGCATGATTATGTTGCCTAATATTTTCAAGGATTATCAACCAAAGACAATTTATTTAAAGAGAAAAAGTTTAAGTACTAATGTACTTGTTTATTTTGTGTGTCAGTAATTTCCTGGTTGCTATCGTAAATCCAGCATACTTGTGCGGCGGTTTTCAATGCTCATAATGGCTGCAGTGATAGTTTGGCTTCAGGTTTTACTGCCGAAGGAAAAGCAAGCAAAAATCTTAGAATCATAGAATCATTAACATTGGAAAAAGAACTTGAAGATCTTCAAGTCCAACTATCATCCCAAGTCCAACCATGTCCTGAAGTGCCATGTCTACATATTTTTTGAACACCTGGAGGGATCATGACTCCACAACTTCCCTTGACAGCCTGTTCCAATGCCTCACCACTCCCTCAGTAAAAAAAAATTCCGAATATCATATCTAAAACTATCCTGACACAACCTAAGCTCATTACCTCTCGCCCTATGATTAGTTACTTGAGAGAAGAGACCAATATCCACCTCACTAAAACATCCTTTCAGATAGTTACAGAGAGCAGTAAGGTCTCACCTCAGCCTCCTCTTCTCCAGACTAAACCATCCCAATTCCCTCAGCCAGTTTCATAAGTCTTGTTCTCCGGACACCTTGCCAGCTTCATTGCACATCTCTGGGCCCGCTTCAGAACCTCAGTGTCTTTCTTACACTGTGTCGCCCACAACTGAACGCAGTACTCAAAGATACGGCCTCACGTGGGCCAAGTACAGGAGCATGATCACTTCCCTGCTCCTGCTGGACACACGATTCCCAATCGAGGCCAGGATGCTGTTGGCCTCCTTGGCCACCTGGGCACACTGCTGCCTCATGTTCAGCTGGCTGTCCACCAGCAGCCCCGGATCCAATCTTGACTAGTTTGGAGCTGAACATTCTTCCCTGCTACTGTAAAGTGTGCCTGACGAGAGAGTTTTGTGAACATTTCCACCTTGGCAGTTTATTTTGTGGGCTAAACTCTTCCTCCAAATGTGAATGTCTGCTCATCACATGCATGTCACTACATGGCACACCATGGAGGAAGTCAGGGCTGTGAACTGCTGAACTCATGTATTGACTGTGCTGCTGTATTGCTTTCTCTTCCTGCGCAAGCCTGCTGCTGGTTTGTAAAACAGAGTGAATTACCTATTTAAAAGGAATTTACAGGGCTGTCTGGTTTTTGTTTTGGTATTGTTTTTTTTGTTTTGTTTTGTTGGTTTTTTTTTTTTTTTTTTTGGGTTTTTTTTGAGTTTTGTTTTGTTTTTAAATTGTTATGCTTAAGAGGATACAAAGAGGATTCACATTTACTGAAATAGATTTTTCAGCATAGGTAATTTTTCTTCGCAGAAGGGTCACAAAAGTGTGTCAATTCTAACCTTGTATTATTTTCTTTTTATTAGAACAAAATGGTTTTTGAAAGCATTTTGAAGGAAAGAGACAGCACTAAGTTGGAAATTCCTGTTAATACTAAATAATGTTCTGAGAATAGGATATCAGTATTTCTGGAAATAAAAGCCTTGCTTTGCTTATGAACTAGCTGAAAAGAATCAAACTTATTAAGGATATGATTTTTTTTGTGATTATTTTAAGAGCAGATACCTAGCTTCTGCCCTTTTCCATCACATAAGCCTGATTTATTTTGTATGAAACAGCTAAGTAAAGTATATTATTTAAATGGGAGACTTCAAACACACATCTTTCAATTGAAGATAGGGCAATGTGGAGGCATGCAATCTTTCATGAAACATAATTTATATTAGATTATTAAGAAGGTTTTTATGATTCATGCAGAGTGCATCACTATTTATTTTAAAGAAAGCATATGTGCCTGAGGGGAGAAAAGCATCTACCCTCAGACGATGCAGCATCTGCATCACTTGTGAAGATTTTTTTAATTTTTCATAGAACTCACTTTACTTTGGGGAAGAAATCTTTGGCGAAACAATGTTAACACAGCATTACCCACATCCTAGGTGTATGGCAGTTTTGCACTGAGGTCTGTCTGGGCTGTATGTGGGAAAGACCTGTATTTTATTGTGCTTTTTTTCTATTTATTTGTTTGGTTTTCTTCTAGACCATGCTTTTAGTTTTAGTGGTTGGGTTTTTTTGTTTGTTTGGTTGGTTTTTTTGTTTGGGTTTTTTTTTTGTTTTTTTTTTTTTGTGACCATAAATAACACCTGGAAGGTGCNGCTAGTGTATTCTTATTATCCTGAAAATCCCTGAAGGACAGAATCTGCTATCATCATCATCACAAATTTACATCTTAATTATTTATCTCTAGAACCAGCTGGTAGTTTAAAAAGGAAACCTTCCCTTCTTAGTATCTTCTGATGTGTGACTAAAGTCTCAAACACTTGACACAGAAGTCTCAGATATTTGGCACCTCTCGTCTTGAATTGGTTCTATCAATCTGTGGTATTGTTGGGCAGTGTTTCAGGGAGTATTTTCATCTCTTTATATGCACCCCCACACCCACTTTTTATATGGATGTCTTGCCTACTGGTGTGAGGCAGGACCCAGCTTCTGCCCTTGGCTGAAGTCTTTAGCGGTAGGAATAGGAGCTTTGTGCCCCAGCACATTGGGGTATCTCAGAGCTGCTAGTTGGGAGATGTTGCTGTTTGGACAGGCAGAAGGTAGGCAACTAGCAGGGACTCTTCTGTTTGTGTAGCTGTCAGCTGGTGTAAGTGAAAAGAGGATGAGGAGTAGTATCTGCTGCTGAAGGGGTGACAGGTGGCATGTGACTATGCCCCCAGGAGTACAGGCCGCCTCTCAGTGGCCTCTGCTATTGGTGCTTCCTTGCCTAGGGTCAGGGAAGGGTGCTTTGCCTGTAGCTTGCAGAAACACAGGAGTGATAAAGAGTTGTGTTGAGGGGTTAAATGGGTTAGGGATAATTGGCTGCAGACTTGTAGTAAGCCGTGGCAGTGTCCAAGGGGAGAGGTTTATGTCTAGTTGGGGCACCTATATCTTGCTATGTGTAGATCCATGGGTTGACTGATCAGTTGGGACCCCAAGGACTTGCTTTATTGCTGCTGCACATGCAGGGAGCATGTGCATGATGGTATTTTTTTGGTGTAGAAACCTCTGAGCTGTCTTTGTCTCCTTCTTCATTATGTGTTTCCTTATCAGCTTCATTGTATGAGTATTCATAAAGGTGCATAAAGGTTTTAGTCCTGTTTATGCTATTTCTGACATTTCAAGCTGGCAGCAGTCCAATTACAAAGTACAAACTTGATACATTTCTATACCAGTCACAATAGCATGTCTCAGGCTATAGTTGTAGCTTGAATATTAAAAACTGTTTAATTTTTTGTTGTACAGTAGTGAGCAAGTTCTACAAAAAAAAAATCTATAGAAAATTTATATTTTTTTCTATATGAGATTCATATTATTCTTCTCATTTCAGTTAAACTATATCTTGGAAGTTCTCCACTCCAGTATCAGTAATGCGTCTGGGGGATATATTTAGAGTATAAATGTATGTTTAGGAATGAGACAAACCCATTGGTTTAAGCCATACTGAATGCTTGAAAACTGGGTAAAGTGGGACAGGTGAAAATCAGCAAGTCTGAACTGGACCTTTAGCTTTTTGCTTTATGGACAGTTCTTGAGCCAGATCTTACAGACTCTTGTTGTATTAATCTCAGTTCTCTAATTTATTCATAACTTCTATCATTTAGTAATCCAGAGGCATTTGCTTCTAGGCTTTTTTCCATTTTTTTTCAATACTCTCAATTGATGGTCTTTTTTTTTTAACAGCAGGCTGAATGCATCTCCACAAAAGGCAAATATTCCCATTAATATGTAATATTGCAAGATCGTATTTTCCATTATAGTCAGTCTGTGGATAAAGAGTCACATCTTCCAGAATGTTTCCTGGGGTGTTTTGGTTTGTGGTTGCTCAGGGTTTGATTTGTTGTTTTGTTTTGTTTTGAATTTTTTTTTTTTTTTTTGCCTGTGATTTAGTTCCAGAGTGCCACAGAGGCTTTGCATGCTTTTGCAGCCCTAAATGTGATCGAGCCTAATAGTCTAGGTTCTATGTTTCAGAAAATTAGCAAATGAATAGGTAAGTACTATTCCACAGTATAAAGCAGAGGACTGAGAAAATCTGATGTGGTCTCTTTCCGTATTGGATTTTTACTATTTGCCATCAGAAATTGAAGTGGGTCTTCACTATTCATAGTTACAGTATATTGACAGACCAGAGGAAAGCCACAGTGGCTTTTTTTTTCTGTGAAAGAGTAACATATCATCTAGAACCAAGTTCAAAACCTCGTTTCATTCTTCTTTGAGAATGTTTTATTTGTAGCATGCAGTATTTGTTAGCTAAGATAGAACTTGAATAAATGACCAAAATGCTGATTTTCCTGTGCTTGAAGCTATGCTATTTTTGAAGATCAAGGGTAATAATCTGTTATGACTAATGTTTCCGATTAAAAAAACCTTACTGAAATATTTATATAAATATTTATATATTTTCTTTTATTAAAAATTTAACCAACGCCCATCTCTTTTCTGTGAGCTGTATCAGAGAGGAATGATCAGGACTCAAGGAGAAATTATGGGGAGAAAGGATGTCTCAGTGAAAGGCTGAATGGTGGTTTATGCTTAATCATCTCTGATGTTAATTTTGGTAGAGTTTATTCTGTAACGGACTCTTCCATGGTTAGCTGCCATTCCTGAGTTCTTTCAAATCAGTCTCTGGATTTTGAAGTGTGAAAACTTTCTTTTGAATATGTTTTCTTCTGTGATACAGTTGTGTCCAAATTTTAAGTTGCAACTGCTGCATGGTAACAGTGACCTGTTTATATTGGAATCTATACTCTTAGTTTATTATTATGCAAGAGTGTGTATGTGTGTGTGTATAGCATTGGTTTGCTACTGTGATTATTGATTTATGTGCACCAGGGTAGGTTCCAGATAGATGGACCAGTGTACACAGAAATGTGGAGCTGTTGGGTGCTGTTTGATGCATTCCACACAACTTGTGGAGCTTAGCTCAGAATATCTAATGGCAGTGTTATTTCTTTCCTCCTTCGTGTTTATCTAATTTCAACAATGTGGTCCATGCTTACATAATCCTGGTTCTATATGAAATGTAAATATATTATTACCTAGCCTACTGAGAATTCCCCATGGAGAGTTCTGCAACCTGTGCTACTTCATTCCTCCCTTACCATGTCTGCTAAATGGTGCCTTTGTTGAGGATTTTCACTTAAATTTGTGTTTCTGGTATTCTGCATTGCCCTTTAGTGCACCCCTTTCCATAGCACCCGCTTTTCAAAAGAGCTACACAGAGTGATTTGGTTGTAGAAACTAATGACATATTTGGCTGAGTTTCAGAGCCTGATCTGATCCTGACTTTGCTTTTTGTAATTGCAAATATATCTTGTTTTTGCAGTTGCTGATGCCTCATTGAGCTTGATACTGTGGCTTTTCAAGCTGGAGCCACTGATTGTCACTAAATGAACTTTTCTAACCTGTATCACTCTTGCTCTTCTTCCAACCCATTTCTCCTCCTCCCTGCATAGAAACTCACTTTTAAAACTTATATGTACTTCCCTCAAAAAGCGTTGACAGATTATTTTGTTGCGAGTTCTCCCAACAGGCCATTTGTAGAGAGATTGCAAAAATTTCTTTCATGAGGCTGGGTGTAGGATCTGAATTGCTTTACAAGGACCAGCTTTCCAAATGAGCTGTTTTCACAGGCTTTTGGTGAAAATTTTGTGTCCTTTTGATGATCTGTAATTAATTTATAAATTATCCTCTCTTGGTCATTGAGATGTTTGCTTTGTGAATATCACAGTTAACAAAGGACTATGTAATTAATTTGAGTCTACTGAAAGTGGGTGTTGAGTAATTCACTTTCCATGAGGTCAGGCATCAGGGAGTCGTTGCTGTACTGACTCTAGCTCTACAATGCCAAAAGGCTCTCTGTGTTTTCTAAGCAATTGGGAACTGGAGCAGCACTTCCCAAAGCTCTGCAAGAACAGGAGGAGGATTTCCTGCCAGAACATTAAGAGGCATTGCATATCTGGGCCATTGGTGGAGCCTTGACAAAGTACTGAGCTGGCTGTGGACCAGAATCTGCCATTTAAAATCATTTTATGCCTGGTTTAACAAGTTATAAACTCAAAAGCAAATAGAATTGCTCAACATCAGCTGCTGCTTTCAAAACACTGAAAAATTAATTTGAAAAAGTCTGAAAATATATGTAGGGCCTCGTGCCTGTAGCAGGTTTATATTTATGTTTGCCCTGCTTGGCAGATACTGCTGTCATTTTACAACATATTACAGCATTACAGTATAGAAATAAACAGTCTACTTTTAACTGTTCGTCACCTTAAATTCTCATTTCCTTCCTCCTGTGTTTTTTTCTGCTATCTTTGTGCTGCACCCTTTTAGTAACTTGTGATGATGCTTACTGATAAATCTTTTTTGGAGAAGATGTGTCATGGCTTAGGGTCAGGGCAGCCCGCTAGACCTATAACAGACGCTCTCTGTTAACCCCCCTCCCTCCTCAAAGGGGAAGAGAAAGGGAACAAGGGAGAAAGACTTATTGATTAGAAAAAGAAACTAGAACAGCTTTAATGAAAATGAAAATAATAATACTAATAAAATGGAATATATACAAATATTTACAAAACCAGTATTGAACCCAAGCCCCCAGTGGTAGTTATGTAACCATCACCACTGATGCTGTGGAGTGGGCACCAGGAAAGTCCCAGACTTGGCCCAGCAGCAGGTGGGAGCCGTGTTCAGGAGCTGGATTCTGGTACCACATTCAGAAACACACAGATGGGGATGAAGGCAGAATGGACAGAGTCCTCCTCAGACTCCAACCATTGAAGAAACGAGGAAGAACCCAAGCAAGGGCCCCAAGCAGCCCAGAGCCAAGTCAAGCCAGAGCCCTCAGCTTATCACTGAGTATGACATATATGGGATGGAATCCCTCATCGGTCAGTTTAGGGTCACCTGTCCTGTCTACTCCTCTCTGTAGACGTGGTACACAAGATCTAGCAGTGGCCTTGGTCTACACACCAATCTTTGGTAGTAACTCTAAACATCAAGTGTTGTCACTGCTAAAAGCAGGCACTGCCTGTGAAAACATGCTGCTAACTTCAGAAAGCACAGTTAGTTAGAAGAACTGAGCTGGAAAGTAAAATCACTGAACAGAAATGTCCTGTTCTAACTCAAACCAGGACAAGATGGAAAGAAGTAAAATGGAAGATGACTGAGATAAAGCAAGAAAAGTAAGAAATAAAGGACAATGGAGAATATGTAAAGCTTTAAAGAATAGCAGATGATCAGCTACATTTTTTATTGTTTTGCTCTTTAACTTCTGTCAACTTATTCAAGATCGTCTCAAAGAGTCATAATTAAGTTTGCCAGCTAAAAATAATTTTACAAATATGCAAACTGCATGGTAAACCTGAGTGAATTAACATTTTCCTGATGCTTTGACCCAGAACCAGGTTTGGCATTAGATTGAGTTTCCCACTCTCCCAAACTCAAATGAGGTCTCTTTCCATTTCATAGTTGTCATAAATTTGGATATATTACCATACATGAATATATCAATTCCATTGCTTTTGTTATCTTTCATTTCTGTCACTTGCACACGTGCATGCACACACATGTGTGTTCATGTGTTTATGGATTTATTTAAAAAACTATATACAATGTCAGCAGAGGTGAGATAAATCTCATCCTCATAATGAGATACATTCTAGATGAGCAAATAAAGAGAGAATTAGGGTTTTCCTTTCTTGGGAAACAGTCTGATTCAGGTAAATGTGGACGTCCTCTAGGTCTTGTGTGTTCTCAGTGAATGTCCTGATATGATGAGGTGTCAAAATTTTCTCCCTGGTTTTGGTAGAGAGCTGGTGTCAGTTACATTTTCCTCAAAGGTTCTTATTTTATGAATTGACATTTTTATGAAAACTTTGTCTGACTTAATTAATCTGTGCAATTAAGAAAGAAATGGTCCAGCTTTTTTTTAAGAAAGTTTACATTTAATCAATTTCCTAAATTTATGTGGCAGTTCATGAAAGTGCAGATAGCTGTTACGGAAATTATCTTAGTGAGTTTCAAATTTTTTCAAGTTTTTTTTAAAATAGCTGGACTGTTGGGTTTTTCTGTTCCCCTGTTGGATAGTAGGTGCTTTGTACACTATGAATTTTATCGTAGGAACAGCTATGCGAGGACAGCATTAGTGGCATTTTCTGAATTTAATCATAGAATCATTTAGGTTGGAAGAGATCTTTAAGATCAACAAGTCCAACCATAAACCGAATACTGCCAGGTCCACCACTAAACCATGTCCTTAACTGCCAGATCTGCGTGTCTTTTACATACCTTCAGGGATGGTGACTCAACTGCTGCCCTGAGAAGCCTGTTCCAGTGCTTGACAACTCTTCCGGTGAAGAATTTTTTTCCTAATGTACAACCTAAACTGATGTTTTAGTGTTGGTCAGATAATGTGTAAGGAAGTTTGTTTCCTGTTCTCTATGAGAAAAGAAATACATTTTTCTGCTATTTTTCTATGTTTCCTACTGCTCTTTTTAATTAGTTGTCTGTTGGCAGTGTTTATGTCTGTGCCATCTCAAGCCATCGTGTGTGGGATTCAAAAGGGACACATTGATGCTCATTTACTAATTTGCAAGAGTTGCGTCCTCATTGGGATGGATTTTTCTTGCTTCACCTGTTCAGTTTCAATTAGCTGTTAGAACAGGTGTCAAAATGTACTGCAGACAGTGTGGCCAGTTAGCTGTGAAGATTTTTGTTGATGTGCTTCAAAGGCTTTGGGGTTTGTGCAAGTAGTAAGAGAGTATATACTGCCTGGGATGATACACATTTGGGAAAAAAGCTATTGTCTTGCTGCTTTGCGGGCAGCACTGCAAAGTCTTAAAATTGTTCTTAATTTTCTGAATGGGCTGTGACCTTATAGACAAATTGTCCACCTGAACAAGAAGGTGCTTGAAACTGAGACTGCCAGCTCACCGTGCTGTGCTTGGAGCACGCAACTTCCAACACCTTTTAGCATGAGTTCTTACAAAATTTTATGCTACGCCTTGTGTTCTGTAAGTAGTTTCATGGAAGGGTGGGATATAATTGCTGCAATTTATTGCACTGCTTTCTTGTATTGTCTCTTGAATTGAAATGTATGGTATGAGGGTGTGGGGAAAGTCAATGGTTTTGCAATATTTGCAAAATATTTGCAAAAGGTTTTTTTCAAAGAATTAATTGACTTCGCTTCTTTCATACCTGTTCCTCTCTGTGTGATCTGACCCATTACAGTAGTACAGGAGTAAAAGTTGCACCTGCAAGTGGAACAAGCTGTGGAAATACCTGGCTGCGATTCAGCTACTATCTTCAGGTCAATTTTCAGAAGCCCATTTTCTCCTCTTTTACGTGAATGGGACCTGTCTTTGTCACAGTGGAAAAAAAGGAATGTTGGAGAGAGACATTGGAGCAGTCAGATCTGCTGTCGTGCAGGTTATGTCTCTGTATTAATCAGCCTTTCTCTTTAACAAAAACATAAAATAAAATACAGCATATGGGGAACCCTAGACATGACCAGCTGAACTGTGGCCAAGTTGTATGTTAGCAAAAGGCAGCATCTGCTGTTTAATTCTTGTCACAGGACAACACTAATCTCTTTGAATCATTATTTCCCATGAGATAATTTTCTCCTTGTGCTTAAGCTCAATAGACATGGCAAGAATATGTACTGCTAGGGTTGACTGAAAGGTCTTTGTGTGGTGAGCAGTTACATCTGTGGAGGAGATAGATAGTACAGATTAGCTATGGAGTCCTAACACATTGATGCATAAATTCACTATTTAAGACATTCTATATGAAGTACTGTAGCTTCAAATAAAATTGAATAAATTGAGTGATTTATTGTAAAATGTGATAAAGACAATAATTTGAATATTGAATGTCAGTTAAGCTTGTGGTATAAAGAAATTTGATAAAAACTAAAATGACAAGATGAAATGTGTTATATTATCCAGTTGCAAACTCCATCTCAGACTTAAAAGTTTTTGTACTGCAAAAATGGCACCTTGTTTAGTTCGGTATTTGCTGGTACTTGGATCTTCTTAAAGAGATGAGCAGTATAGCTAATTTTAAACCAGCAGCAGAAACTTGGATTTGATCCAAGCAGTCCTTTGATTTCTACCAGAAGAAGAGTTGCAGGGATATCTTTACCTGGCACTGAATTGTGCTACTCCAGCATATGCCAAATGTTGAATCCTTTGCTACTGCTAGTGTAGCATGTGCTTTCCCTTCTATGCATCTAAGAGGAGAAGCTGCAGCTGCTAACAGGAGGTGTTAGCAAAGCCCAATTTTCATTATCTTCCCTCTTAGCTTAATTTCCCTTTATACCTGCTCTTGACTGGAGAAACAGGAAATGCTGCTGATAAAAGATCATGGTCTTGAGCAGCTATTGCATATTTTCTGAGAAATGGCATTGCACATGTGACTTCCAGCGTCCTAAAAGCAGCTGAGACCTGTGAGAAGAATTCAATAATGAAAACATCAAAAAATCACTTATAAATACAATAAAAAATGCTCTTATTTCAAAATTGTAATTTCAATATACATCTAGTTGGTATTATCATTTGCAGATAGGCTGAGTGGAGATTAACACAGCGTACCATTTGAAAACTGATAATAAGCTTTCAGCTGGAATGCACATTTGCTTTAGTTTCATCAATTCTGCAAGAACAGTCTCATGAAGTAATGTGAGTGTAGGAAGAAAGGAAAATAGAACTAAAAATAAAAAATCTCACTTTGTAGAGTTCATTGGCTAGTGGATATTGCTAGGACTAATTCTCAACATATAGTACCAGTAAACTATTAAATTCTTTAGGAATTACAGGGGTTCTAGGTTTGTTTCTGTACTTAAAATCCTCAAATCTATACTCAAGACAAAAATGCTGGCACCAAGCAGTCCACCGTCTTTTAAAATAGTCCTGGGTAGGAAGTCTTACATTATTAATTTGGATTTTGTTTAGCCAGTTTGCAGGCCACACTCTCAAGAACTTCATTTAGAGCTTTACCTGCAATCCTTTCTTTAGAAGTGGTCACTGCTCTGGTACCTACCAGGACCCCAACCAGATGAGAATTTTTTAGAGATTATCAGAGAGATGTATTGAAGAGGGTGGGATTGCAAGGTAAAATCAACTGGCATAATGCATTAGGTCTTTATGCCAGAATAAGAACCAAAGAGGGATTTGCTTTTCTAAAAGATCACACTTGATTCCTGAGAAAGAGAATTGTGGGACAACAGCCAAGATTTCTGAATGCCCTGTATCAGGGCTTCTTATTCTTGCAGGTCATTTTGAAAATGGTCAATTTGCTGCTCTTTCTATGGAAAAAACACACATAAAGATGAATTTGGGTGCTGAGTCCCAATTATTAAGTGATAATTTGCTCTAAAAGATGATTGTACTCTAAAATACAGTTGCTTCTAGGGAATTTTTCTTCTTTGCAACTCTATTAAATTTATATAATGCTGTTAGTCCAGTATTTCAAACTGTTTTCTATTTTCTTTGCTCTGCTGTATTTAGTAACACGCCAAGGAAGGTTCAAAATTAACAAAGGAAGTGTGTATATATGTAGGGAGGAGGAACAAATACAATTTTAAAGCTGGAAACAATTTCTAGACAGAGGCATGTTTCTTTGACGTCATGAAAGAGTATAGCTACTTCAAGAAGCAATAGTAATTACTGAGCCCTGGGAGAAGGTTCGTATTTGCCTAAAGTAAAATTTTTACCGTAGCAGCTGGATTGAGCTCCAGGTCTTTCTGATTTTTTCTGAGTTTCTGGTGGTTCAGCCCTATGAGGAGAAGACAAGTGGATGTCAGATCACCTCTTTTGAAGTTGTTCAAGGAATCCTGTTCAAGAGCATTCCGTGTGTGTGCTGGCAGCATTGATGGTGAAACAAAGGCATGACTCCTGAGGAGCTGCTTCTCCAAGTAGGCATAGCCTCCATTTCTGGGAGCAGTTACGATCCCCGCACAACCAGGTGACAAATTGACATGCAAGTCATGCACAAGTAGAAAATTCTACATGAACTTGCAATGTTCTCGTAGCTGCACTAGGCCATCACAGCTTGAGGGGTCCCATTGAAGATCATCTGCTGTGGGGTCTAACTGGGAACAAGTCTTTTATCTATTCTTGGTCCACTAAGAAAAGCATTCTCTGGTAAAAGCAGGCTCTTGTTAAAAAAACTTGCAAGTTTTTATAGTGGGCAGTGCTGGGGTGGGATAAAAAGGGAAGGGAGGTGTAACGAGTTTAGCCCAAATGATAATGTCTTATGGTATCAGCATATTCCTAGACCTACTTATAGATACCTAAAGCGACTCTAAAGGTAGATTTCTAATCCAAGTCTATCCAAGGTAATAAATCCCAAATAAGAAATATTAGTTGTTAGGATCAGATTTGTAAAGTTCAGAAGCTCACAATATAACATGAAAATGTGTCTGCATTTGTTGTCTTTGTCCTGTATGAACACAAGTGGACTGTTTAGCTTCTAAGTACCAGCATCTATACCTAGTAATCAAAGAAAAATGTCTCTTAAAATTACTTGTGGGAACTTCCATGCATACCTACATGCATCTTTTGTGAGTGTCTCTCAGACCCGCTTTGTGAAGCTGTGCTCTGTACACTGCATTTAATCCTGAAAGGTCAGATGAGGCAGGTGCACAAGGTCATCCAATCTCTTGGCTTCCATCCGGTTGCAGGTTCAGCAAGTATGGAGCTGAGGTGCTGTTCTGAAAAATACCTTACCAAGGCACTTCGGTAAGGTGTGTTGTGATTTTTTTTTTTTTCTATCTACAATTGTCAACTCTGCAGTGGGATCACCTAATAATGATGGTTTAATGAAGTGGTTAGGCTTGTTTTAAGGCAAGTTCTCTGTAATACGTAGCGTATACCTCAGAAACATTGTCAGAGGAGGTCATTGCATTCCTGTCGTAGATGGCTTTGCATCTAATAGGAGTTTTAGAGTAAACAAGAGTCTTGGATTGCAGAACAGAATCTTTTCAGAGGTGATAAGGACATTTATGGGTTAGTGTAGTATTGTGAATGAAAACGAAATGTCACCTATTTTGTGTATTCAGACATTATCATGATTCATTTTAGTCTTCTCCACTTGTTACTTGCCTGTCTGTAATTTTTCTAAGCAGCTTGTTGAGAACAATGTCCTGCATAATAGTCTTTGCAGAAGCAGTGTAGTGAGTCTCTTCACTATTAGCAAAAAGAAAATCAACCCTTTTTTGATCTTTTCTGGTCATGCTACATGTTAAACAAATAACATGTTCCATAAATAAAGCTCTGCAGCAAAGACTCAACTACTTCAAGCTGAGAGGAGGCTTAAAGAGTCCTAAGAGCAAAGCATTCTGTGGTATTATTTTATTAAAGCAAGAATCTTTACCTGAACTGGTGATATTTTTCTCAGATAAATGGTTAGAGGACCAAATAGTGAAAGGTTCCAAAGGATTTAACTCTAGAAATATGAATGCAAAACCAATATATGCACTGTAGGAAGATGTTCAGTACAGAAGGAATATTTAGTGTACTTCGTATTCTGTTTTTCTATAATCATATTGGTGGTGATATTTAATAATTGTTGCTGGAGATGCTCCATACAATGTTTTTTTTTTAATATGGTAGATATCATTCGTTGTGCAATCAAGATTAGCACGTGTTTTGGATGTATCTCATGTTAACCAGTAATAGTGTCTCAAAATTCAAGAAGCTATTCTTCTTCTTCATGCTAACTTTTTTTTCAGAAATCACCATTGAAAGAAGCAAGGTTCTTCTGTCTTTAAATAGATACTAATTTTTCTCTTTCATGGCTAGACCTCATCCAGTATTCTGGAAACTATTTTTAACGTTTGTAGGAGGAGTGTGCTACAATCATTCATCCTCTTGCCTGTCGGTTGTTAAATGCACAAGTCAGGGGAACTCAGATGCCACCGCACTTCTCAGAGGATTTGTGTATGCCTTGGGGTTTGCATACGTGTAGGCTTCACCACATGTTTGCAAGGGATAAATATTTCCTGCGTCCATACTTAGAAAGAGGTTTTTTTTGCATATAGTCATTTGTGACAGCTCCTGAGAATGTAAGTGGGAGGATGGGAGGAGAAGATATGCCTCTTCAGCCTAATTATATTTTGAGTTTCTGTTTTGATGTATTTTTAATCTTGTTATTGGTTGATGTAGATTAGTGATTTTGATGCAGCGTATGTCTTCAAAGATACTTCACAGGTTGACTCAGAAGTTGAACAGCTGTTTGCAGTGGATAGCTGCTGGTGCACAGGAATCAGTTCAGGCATGTCAAAATTCTGAGTTAGAATGAGACGTACCGATCAATATAGACAAAGTAAGCAATTAAACATAAAACACCATCTTATGAACACAATTGTGCCTTAAAGTGAAGCTCAGAATTTAGTAGCCTATTTAAGAATTCTTGTTTGCCAAATACAGTAGTTTGAAAATGAGTTATAAACTTTTTGCTCTAGAGTATGGAGTCTGGTGCAGCTTTTAAGCCAAAAAGCTGCTGAAGAAACACAGCAGAATTTGGAAACTAAATGGAGGGCAACATCTGGTATCTTCCTAGTGTAGTGGTATTATCCTGCGTTTGCTGGGATAGAATCATAGTGCAGCCACAGTCTGCAGGCCATTAGCAGTTTGGAGTCAGCCAGGGCAGCTGACCCAAGCTGGCTCACAGGTCTACCCCATACTGTAAACGTCATTATAAAGTGTGAAGTTTGCAGAGGAGGGGAGGGTCTTCTGCCTGGGCTCAGGTGCTTCCTGCTCATGCGCCTCCTCTTCCTTCACCTCCTGCTTCTTCCCATACCTGCAGGGGCTCACTAACCATCCTGCCTTCCTGTTTGTTGTGACTGCCGTACATTCACTGGGCTGAGTACAACTTTGCATACTTTATTTTGGCATTAGCATTAGTTTGACTATTTCATTAAACCTGTTTTCAATCCAACCCGTGAGTGTTGTCTCCTTTTCCCTAGCCCGCTGCTGTACTGGGGAGGGGTTATCAGGCGATAAAGCAACTGCTATAGTTTAGCCCTGAATATGGATGGGCTGAATGTAGAAAGCTAGTCAGTTTCAGACTGCTTAACAGGGATGTACTTAATGTGGAGGATTTTCTCATAGCAAAATTGTAACTGAATGCCGCAAAGGATGAAACTTTTTTTTTTTAATCAACAGTTTAGTAGAGTTAGTTTTTATGGAAAGAATTTTTTTAATAAAATATTACTTTTACAGTTGTACAGTAGCCTCAGTGTCAGCCTTATTCACTGATATCCTAAGAGTGATTGTACTGAGATGATGAAATACCACATCCAGGACTTTCCAATTAAAGGCTGTCCAGCTTGTGCAGTTTTGATCTGGACTGATGGATTACACAAGAAAGGAGCAGATTTACAGCTGCACTCGCTTTTGTTTTAAGGGGTGATTTGAGGACAGTAAGGAGCACACCATCTTGAACTAAATCCATAAGATATAAAAGAAACTGCAGCAAGAAGTAATTGACCTTATACACTGAGACATTTCCGTAGTTCACATAGTTTTTACCTTGGTGGTAAAGGTAGATACGATAGGTACTTGTGTTGCTGCAGGAGGTGCATATGTAGTCATCTTTTGGTTTACTACACTTCACAGTAGCACCCTTTTCTGTGCAAGCATCAATTTTGTTTCTCATGGTTCCTTTTTAAATGACAATGACTCTGAAACTGCCTGTTACTATGTATGGTGTTAATTATACTCCTGTAATTTATTAACTGATAATATGATTGGATTAACTGTCCACCATTTCATCATTATTCCCTGTGGGTTTTTTTTCTGCTTTTCTGTAGTTACCATGGAGTGTTGTTACCTGTAAATGGGGTGCATTTTCTCCAGCAGTTAACCAGAAGGTAAACGTGCAAGTAGGAAAACCATTTTACAGAAGAGCAAAGACTCAGATGTTCAGAAATTTGTCCAGATTCACACATGTAGAGTAAATCTAGGACTACAGAAGCTTTCTTTGGTGGTAGGAAACTCAGACGTCCATATTCCCATAGTATAAGAGAGACCCTTACGGACTTGCACAGAAATTAACAGTTCTGATGCAGCTTTTGGTAAGGTTTACACAGGTCTACATGCAAGTGAAGTGGAAATGGATAAATGAATTCAACAGCACCATCTGTGCACCTTTTTCTTGAATTGGTAACATGAGTATGCAGATCCTATCCACAGTGACATAACTTTATAAGTGGTGTCCTGCAGTAGTGCCTGCTTACAAAAGAATTTGAGTGTGAGAAAGTCTTCCATTTTACATTAAGTTTTCAGTGAGATTATTCTCGTGAACTTTAGATCATAGAATCATAGAATGATTTGGGTTGGAAGGGACATTAAAGATCATCTAGTTCCAACCCCCCTGCCATGGCTGGGACATCTGCCATTAGACCAGGTTGCGCAAGCCCCCATCACCTGGATTTGAACACATGCAGTGATGGAGCATCCACAACTTCCCAGGGAAATCTGTTCCAGTGTCTCATCACCCTTAGAGTGAAGAATTTCCTCCTTATTTTCAATCTAAATCTACCCTCTTCGAGGTTCAAACCATTATCACTACAGGCCTTTGTAAAAAGTCCCTCCCCATCTTTCCTGAAGGCCCCCTTAAGTACTGGAAGGCCACTATAAGGTCTCCCTGGAGCCTTTTTCAGGCTGAAGAAGCCCAACTGTCTCAGCTTGTCCTCACAGGAGAGGTGCTGCAGCCCTCTGATCATCTGTTTGGCTCTCCTCTGGACCTTCTCCAACAGGTCCATNCTTTGTACTGGTGACTCCAGAGCTGGACGCAGTACTCCAGGTGGGATCTCACAAGAGCAGAGTAGAGGGGCAGAATCACCTCACTTGACCTGCAGGTTGTGCTTCTTTTGATGCAGTCCAGGATACAGTAGGCTTTCTGGGTTGTATTCTCATATTGCCAGATCATGTTGAGCTTTTTCTCAGCCAGAACTCCCAAGTCTTTCTCCTCAGGACTATTCTGAATCCATACTCTGCTCAGCCTGTACTTGTGTTTGAGATTGCCCCGACCCAAGTGCAGGACCTTGCACTAGGCTTTGCTGAACTTCATGAGGTTGGCATGGGCCCACCTCTCCAGCCTGTCCAGGTCCCTCTGGATGGCAGCTGTTCTCTCCAGTGTGTTGACCGTACCACACAGCTTGGTGTTGTCAACAAACTTGCTGAGGATGCACTTGATCCCACTGTCCGTATCACTGACAAAGATGTTCAACAGCACTAGTCTCGGTACTGATCCCCAATGNAGCACTGGTCCCAGTATCAATCCCTGACGAACACCACTTGTCACTGTTTTCCACTCGGACACTGAGCCATTGATCACAACTCTTTGAGAGCGGCCATCTAGCCACTTCCTTATCCACCAAGTGGTGTATGCATCATATCCATGTGTGGTGGGTTTGACCTTGGCTGA
>VWZK01007376.1:984-37190 GCA_013396935.1 Baryphthengus martii
GGAGTTGCCTCACAGGCACAAGCCTCTAAAAACGTTGTGCCTGCGGTACTGCTGTAGCCGAGGCTGTTGTTTTCTCTGATTTCTTTTTCCCTTCCTCCTCCCTGAAAGGAGGTTGTAGCAAGGTGGGGTTGGTCTGGTCTCCCAGGCAGCGAGCAGTAGGACAAAAGGATATGAGCTCAGGTTCCTCCGGGAGAAGTTTAGATATTAAGAACAGTTTCCTCCCTTCCAGGATCATCCAGGCCTGGACCAGGCTGCCCGGGGCAGTGGTGGAGTCCCCATCCCTGGAGGGGTTTCAAAGCCGTGTAGGTGTGGTGCTGAGGGACACGATTTACTGGTGACCTGGCAGTGCTGGGTTAACGGTTGGACTGGATGATCTTTCAGCCAGAATGATTCTGTGATTCCTCAAAGTCTGGGGTGATGCTGTTGTGTCCTGCGCGCTTGTGCTTTCATTTGAGTTGGAAGTGTCTGATCCAACGTGCTCTTGTACCCTCAAAACGCTGACATTTGCCTGGCTTCTAAAGGGAACTTAAACCCGGGGTAGCTCTCTAAGGAAAGTGTCAGTTTCTTGATGCTGGTCTTGAAAAGGCCCATTTACAGATCACGTGAAATGCAAAAAGTACCCGAGCACCAGAAGAGCGTATTTGCACAGGATGTGACATGCAGGGCTTTGTTCACCTGCAGCAGATCAGTCGTGCCCAAAGAACCTTCACCTAAAACATTGCTCTCTGTCTCTGAGCTACTAAAAGCAGTGTTTGAGTCGTGGTTGGTTTTTTGTGAATATTAAGCAATGCTGGCTTTTTTTTGCTGCAGACTTGCCATTATCAATCTCTAACGTGAACAGAAACAAGTTTAAGTCTAGAATTGGCAGCAGTGTTTTTAGGAAAACCCAAGATCAAGCAAGGATGTTCTTTGACAGCCTCCTTCATCAGCTGTACTTTATTTTGCCGCAGAGCTCTCTCTCCCTCAGCCCCATGTTGCTGCTGGCCTTGGCTCAGGCACTCATCTGGTCAACCTTATTTTTGGTTAGATTTCCTATTTGTTTGGAGCAAATACCTGCGTGGCCGTAGGTGCGCCAGAGGCAACGTATAGGAAGCTTTAAAGGGAGCGATGCTCTGCTCTTCATCTTGGTGTCGTCCCCTTGGATCGGGGTGGGTTCTCGGCACTGAAATTTGGCGTCTCTCAAGTTTATGGTTCCTGGAGTCCGCGTCAAAGTATTAAACTGTTGAAAACTGTGTTTCAAGCTGTTGGACACGGTGTAAGTTGGTCCAGTCCCTTCTTGCTGTGACACCATTTCTTTCTCCGTTAAATATCCAATACAGCACCGCGGGAGATGGTCGGGAGCTTGTTACACCTCGGAAAGCTCGGTGAGGAGCGATGCAGCGAAGGAGCAAGAACGAATCTGGACAAGTTGACTTGCACGCTGCTCCCCCACGCTATTCATTGTTGTGTCTACAGCGCGTTGGCTGTGAACAGCTTCTGTGGAGCCGTTTCTCCTGGACACGGTCACTTCCTCAGCGACGCGAGGGGCTGGGGCGAGAGTCACCTCCGGTCTCTGCAGGAGTTTTATCGGGAGGAGGCAGTCCCGGTGACAGGCTGAACTTGCCTGAGTTGTCTTGCTGTTAGTGCTTTGGAAGTCATATTTTACAAAAGAAGTTTTGTGGTAGTGCTTGGTCTGTTTTTTTAAAAAAAAACCAAAACAACAACCCAACTGCCTGTGTTGCTAGAAGGCTTTTATTAAGTGCTGAAGTTCAGACTTGATCCTGAGTTACTATTAAAAGTAGTAACTATTGAATAGTTACTATTAAAGGTACTAACCTGTTTCTTTTCTGTTTCTAGCCAAAGTACGAGTGTCTTGTCTAGAATGTCCAGGCACGCACAACAGCTGAGAGACCACGATAGAAATCCGTGCGTAGCGGTAAGAAGATCAAATTGGGATTTCTCTTTTTATTGCCGCGTTCAATAAATGCGATTTCTAGAGGATTATTTGAGGGATAGCAATCTTACTCTGGCATTTCACGTAAAAAAAAGTTTCTTCAAGACTCTGAAGATGGGCAGAGCTTAAAAGTCATCCGTGATAGTAAGTGTGAAATAAGAGTGAGTAATTCCTCATAAATAGGAGTAATGCAACTGATAGAAATCTCTTCAATTTTCTGTCCTTAAAACCAGAGCCTGAAATCCTGGTTTGATAAGCTTGGATGACTTGTAAAAGTCTTTTTGTGGGTTATACCAGGCATCCTCATAAACAACTATTCTTTGGACTCTATCCTTACTATTTAAAGAGTACTGATGTCTGTTATCTCTAGATGAAGTCATTGCTCGGAATTACTGATTATCCTTTGTGATAGATGTTCCTCTGCTCTCTTTGATAGTATTCTTTCATCTGAGAAGCTGCTTTCTATCTTTATAGATATTCTGGGACTTGTTAGAATTTTTAAACACTGACTACAGCCACTTCCTTCAGCTCTGAAGTTATGTTTTCCCTGTTAAAGGAAACAGATGCCTCTACAAAATGCATGGTTGAGAACAACTATAACAAGGGCATGTGTACTGCCTATTTTCTGAAGTACAGAAACTGCAGAAAATTCTGGGTAAGCCCAGTAGATCTTCGGAATTGTACTCCACGCTCTTCTTTGCACGCGTTACTTCTGACACAGGCTGCCTTCTGAACTCCTCAGGCTTAGCTAGCGCTGACTGCTGCTGGTTTTACGGTGACACACAGGCCTAAGTAGTCTTGGTAGGTGTTGCTGGAAGACTTCAGCAGATGCCCGTCACATACTTGACTTGGTTCTCCTAAGTTGACCCTTTTAGTTTGTGAGTCAGTTCTTGCAGTAGCCGGTGTGTTTCCATCTCATTTGGAGTCAGGTATTTCTAGTAGTAAGTCCTGGTTAAAATGGGTATAATGAAAAAGTTCTGAGGTGAGATAAGTTCATCTGTTTTTTCCCTTGGTTTGGGTCATGATTACCTTAACCTAACATAAAGCTTGGAGTTCATTCTTATTTGCTGGTGTCCTTATTTCCTTCTCTTGTGTTAGAGAAACGTAGTGAGGAACTATGTGCAGTTAAACTGTTCTGTTATTTCCTTATGCCACAGCAGTAAAGAGTCTTTTAGCCTTTAAATACTTGCACAAACTACCAGAAAAAGTATTTACGGGCAATTGTGCATTGGTCTGACACAGTGTAATGGGAATCCTGTCATTTCAGTCTTCTGAAACAGGAAGGTAACCTATCAGATATCTTCAATTAAATACCAGTACACTTAGTTATCAGCTAATCAGACTTAGAGTATCTTGCTCTTGATACGTGAAGAGCACTTCTATTAAAGAATCGTATTCAGAGCTGAGAGGCCGAGACTTCTGAGAAATCTGTGTTCTCATGGTGACTTTCTTCTCTTTTCAGCATGACATTATGATGCAAAGGAAAAGAAATGGCGTGAAACCAGAGATGCCCTCAGCAGAAGAGAGAAAGAAAATGTTGGAATCAATGGGGGAGCCCTACTGACTGAAAACTTGCACTGACTGTTTTCACTGTACATACGAAGACTTATCAGTAACACGCTGATCTTTTATGAACTGGATTTTACAGTTCCCATATCTTGGATTAAAATAAGCTCTTAAATGTTGAAATGTGTGAGCTTTCTAGGGCGGAACTTCTTGGTGTTATTCGTACTCCCTGTCATGGGAACTTGGCCTCTCACTGGAGGACAACACAACACTTTGGAAGTGAAAACTAACTTGCTGTGAAATGCTAAATGTGAAATTAGTGGGACTCACAGAAAATCTGTGTGAAAAAAGGGAGCTGGTGAGTGTTGCAGTGTAGCTCTAAGGGCAGAGCGGGTTCAGAGACTGGTGTGTACAACGTATGTCTCGTGTCCAGCTCTTCTGCCTGACAGTGTAGATTTACCATGTGTGATCTTACCGCTATTTTCACATGACTTGTCTTCTGTGTCCCTGGTTTAAATAAGAATATTCATGAACTAGAATCCCAAATCTAGCAAGCTGATTGCTAGGTCTGTCGCTGCACTCCCTGGTGACAGCAGCGGCTTCCCATAAATCAGATCCACGAGCTTGGCTCGTTACAAGGTTAAAGAGTTAGGTGAAGATGGAACTGAGCTCCTCAGGTCTGAACTGAGTAGTACCTTCTGTAGATAGTAAATAGATACTCTGCTGGCAGGGGGGTAGGGGGGAGGGATCACAACTTGTAGACATGTAAACATATACTCTGAGTGACATGGCAGGTTTAACTATAGTCCGTCTATCTAAAACTCTTGGGACAGCTGAAGCTCTGGTTTTGGAAATGCTTACTCATACAAGACTACAAAGCTCAGTTTGAACAGGTTAATCATAAGTAGGATTGATTCCTTAACTTAATTGAACAACTAATAAGTGTAAACATGTTGCTGTCTGGTGCAAAGGCTGTTTGCTTACTTCTAATACCTTCCGGGTGGCTTAAAAGCTTGTACCCTGTGGTAAAACAGAAAGCTCGCAGTCATGAGCTCAAGCTCCATGTGAAATCCTTTAGGACTTGCTCGGATCCAGTTGGCAGAACTCTGGCTGACCTCATGGAGGATGGTATAAAAGTGTTGTCTCTCTATTTAGAGTGTTTTGGAAAGCCTTCACGGCTTCCTGTTTCTCCTTCTGTCTGGCTCGGCTTGTTTCTTTCCACTGGAAGCCTATTTCTGTGCCGAGTGGGATTTTTATGCTGTTTGCACCTTCCCCCCCTTGTTATTTGACTTAAGTAACTAAAGGAGGTTTGCTTTTCCTCCTCCTTTCTGTCTGTTCTGCTCATACATCAGAGTTTTGAAATGGATTGACCGTGGCCTTTCTGTTACTGGAAGGAGGGTGTAACTCTATGCCTTTTGAGTGCTGTTTGCTGAGCATAGCTGTGCGGCCTCCAAGCCGTGTCACAAGTTCTCTAGTCAGTTCCTGGCAAGGGAAATAGTCTTTCCTCAATCAAGATCATCAGATTCTTTATTTTACATTACTTAAAATTCAAACTTTGCTGATGTTTTTCCAGTTGTTGTTGTTGTGTGGAACAGAGGAGAAACTTTCATTATGGATTCAAAGGTTCTTTCTTGCCTGCCACCTTCTTCCAGTGCCCTCCTACATACCAGTCTTTTTACCCATTTGGCACTAATTCTTTTTGTACAGATTTGAGCGTTTTGGTCTGCTCTCATTCCAATATTTGGGGTTTTTTTAGTAGCTTTGTTCTGTCTCTGATCCTAATGATGTAGTCCTGCCATGGCTTTTTTTTTAACGCAGCTCTTTTTGAAGGTCTTGTGTTCTCTGTTCTCCTTGTCTTAGGGAGAGGAGAACCCCTTGCTTCCACCACTCAAACTCAGCCACAATACTTCCTCATTGGCCATGCCTCTGTTTGATCTTCCTGGTCATCTGCAGTTTGGGGGAGCTGATGGGCCCCTTTTCCTGCCAATATTTACTTGGAAAGTTCCCACTATTTTTTTATTTTCTTTTAAAAAAAGTTAACTGCCTTTAGACTGTTAGAGGTACCTTGCCCTGCTTTGTCAAGTGTTTGTAAAGAACTAATGCTGGGCTTCAGAAAAGGAGATAGATGCACATCCTGCTTTTGAGTATCGATGTGAGAATGTGGGCTCAGAGGACATGCTGAGACACATGAGGTGCAAGAGCAGTATTCTAATGTTAGCCCTCCTGGTCATCCATGGGCACATGGTAAACTCCTCCAGGGTGTTACTACAAAAGCTGTTTAGTGAGGAACTGAGGGCAACTTAAGCAGTGCTTTTGTAGATTTGATTCAGATCATCAGTCATTCACTGTAGGGAGTGCTGTGCGTTCATTCATTTCCATTGCCTATGCCTTACAGCCACCGTTAAATAACCCAACTTGATGAAAAATCTTGGAAAGCAAAAAGCTTTCTTCCTCATGTTGTAACTCAAGAGCAATCCATTAGTTAAGTCTGAGTTTTCATCATTTTTCCTCCCTCACTGGAGGTGCTGTTCTTGTTACTGGAGCTGCAGAGTGGTAAGTTACAGCTAAACCATCACCTCTTACGTATGAAATGGTTGAGCGTGTTGGTTTTCTTCCCATTCAGTTTTGTAGTGTGATGAACTGTCTGGTTGTGAGCCAGAGATTACATTTTTTTCCTCATACCTGAGAGCTTGTTGTATTCCACACCTCACTGAAAGACTGAGGTGAGCTGTAGCTTGCTGGTCTGTACTGGGCTGAATTCCTAGGTTTGCTGAAGCACACTCCTCTACTCACCCAGGATACATAACATGATGGACGGATGGAATTAATTCAGGAGCAGGGAAAAGACCTGAGTTTGGCTTAGTTTAATAAGTGTAATTCTGCATTTTGCATTTACAAGGACTAAATCTGGATAGTGGAGTCAATGTTGTGCAGGTTTTTTTTTTGATTTGACAGCTGGATGGTGCTGTTGCACAACAGACTGTATGAAAACAGAATCACTCCACCCACTACTGGCACTTGGGAGCTTTTTTTAGCCTCCTCCCCCAGAGATAGCAGGATTCA
This sequence comes from Baryphthengus martii, assembly GCA_013396935.1. Taxonomy (NCBI): domain Eukaryota; kingdom Metazoa; phylum Chordata; class Aves; order Coraciiformes; family Momotidae; genus Baryphthengus; species Baryphthengus martii. Next base: position 7,487 of record VWZK01007376.1, read on the forward strand.
TGCAGGAGAAAGGGAAGACTGGTGTTGTCTCTACACTATAAACGGAGGAGGAGGACAAGACTCTAAATTGCTGCTGGAAAATGAGACGGTTTTGTGCAGCCTGAGAAACTTTTGGGTCCTTGCAAGAGTATTTTTCACTGTGCAAGGCGTGTGTGTGTGTTTGGCTCCAGAAGTTTTCTGTTGCTGCAACTGGAATGACTCTGTGCTCTTGAAGGTGTGAGGAAAAAAGTGATCTAGCCCTAAAGTCCTGAAAACTGCTTTGGGTTTAACAGCTGAAGCTCTAAGGAGGGAGAGAGGTAAGAAGGAAGTGCTTTTCAGCCCAGCTGGATCCCCAGGCACCTCCCTGTGCTGCTGGAACCAAACATGCCCTTGGGCTGGGACAATGTACAGTGAAACACGGGGAGCAAACACTGAAGCCCCAGCTGGGATCTCGGATCAAGCAAAGCTTCCTGGGTTTGAAAAGGGGGCTGAGTGCTTGAAAGCTGTGAGTATACACGGGCTGTGATTCTCGAGGGGGTGGGCAGCTACCAACCAGCAGGTAAAACAGGAGGAGGAGCCACAATTTTTGAGCATCTTGAGCCGGGCAATTTAAATAGTCGTCTTGACAGTGTGCCAGGCTTTGAGTCCCAGATGCGACCACGGTGCGATGAAGTGCTGCAGGGACACCTGCGAGGAGTAGAAAAGCACTGAAAGGACTCCCTGGTAGGTTTTACCCACCTGGGCATTAAAAGCAGTTTTCAGGTTTCTGCCTTTTTAAATGTTAATGTTCAAAACCCCGAGAATCAATTAGGTTAATAAATACTTTAACACCTCAGCTCATTTAGGGTTGCTGTGGGACAAGGAGAGTTCACAGAACGCTTTGGTTTTCTGCGGTGCAGAAAAATCGCCAGCCAAGAGTTGGCAGAGAGCATCAGTATCTCTCTCGGCCTCCTCCAGTTGGCAGCCACAGGAGATGGGCCCGCTGGAAAAGCTGCTGTAAAGCTGCGTGTTTGCAAAGATCCAGCTGCTCCTTGTCGGGGAAATCTCCTTCTCCCTTTGACCCAAACGGGTACAGATCTGCCTGATTTTGTACTGCTCTGGAAGCGCAGGCTGGTCATTTTTGACTGCGCTAGGGAGGTCGTTTGTTGCTGATGATTGCTGCCCATTGGCCTCTGTGAAGCAGTGAGAAGCTGATCCTGTTCCTAAAATCAGAGCAATTTGCTAATTTAAAATGTTAATGGATTCATTTGCGGGTTTATTGCGCCCTCGATCGGGTCTGGAGTTGCTATTCCCTTGCAGAGAATGACTTTACGTGCAAGTTTTTCCTCGCAGTTGATTTTCCAGTTGGGCTTTCACATTACGGGATTCTGCACCAACCCAAGAGACATCACATTGTCTCTTCACTAAAGGATTAATACTTTTGATGAGATGTTTCTTGTGCAGGAACATCTGTGAACCTCCTGTGTCAGCCTTTAGAAGGACGTTCGACATGTGGCGTTGCAAGAACATATTCAGCAGATTTTAGGTAAGCAAATTGACTTAATAAACCGCTTTTCATCGAACGAGATGGAGCCAAATCAAGTACTTTGCCAAGAAGATTATTTTTATTACTGCAGTATAATTTGGTGCTTACTAAGCTCTCTAGTTCACGTGGTGTTTTGGAGAGGAAGGAGCGGAGCCGGTGGCGTTGGGAGGTTTCCTGTGGAAAGAGGGTGGCTCTGCTGGGAGCGCGGCAGTGGCGATTACCCCGGAGCTGCTCCTCCTCCAGGGTTCTAAAGAAGGGAGTGATACCGTGCTACACAACCCATCCCTGAAACTCAAAAATCATGCTTTGAAAGGAAGGCCAAAGAAAGGTGAGCGATGTTGTCTGCCCAGTTCCCTGCTTTCCATTTCATCAGCGATAAAAATCCCGAGTGAGGCTGGAGTGGGAAATTGTCACGGCACCAGAAAGCATCCCAGGATTCTGCTTCCAGCCCCACAGTAATTTCTGGGGTTTCTAACAAGGGGAACCATTCACTGTGTTCAGTTCGCACGCATAAACCCCTCTGTGGGGAGGGAATGCTTTGGCACACGCAGACTACTTCTTTCAAAAGCCCATATTCAATGCAGATTTCAACATTTCTGGACAGCAAGTCATCTCTCTGCATCCCCAAAGACCAAGAACCACAGAAGTTGGGCTCTTTTTATAGTTCAGTGCGACTTCTCCAAAGAGAGATGATTGCACCACGAGAAAGGAATCCTTTTTTTGCCAGAAATTGCCTTCCTCTATCACTTTCTCTACTGAAAGATGTGTGTGGGATTCGGGATGTGCTGTATCTTCACAGTGGGTCTTACAGGAGATGTTACAGATGCTGTGCTTTTGACTTTTGTCTGACACAGAGCCTGTCAGGCAGCTCGCAGATAATGTTGACTCCTCTAGTATTTATTCAAATGACCTTAAAATGACTTAGTCAAAGAAAAAAAAATTAAAAAATTACAGCCTTTCCCACCTCAACCCCCTGAAGAGCTGCAGGAAGCTCAGATTTCTTTAAGAGAGATAGGACGAAGACATTGTTTATATTCCCCTGATTTACACGAGAGCAATTGTTTGATGTGTCCTGCTGTTTCTGGGGAGGTAGCTCTCTCTGAGCGTGAAACGCAGCTTCCCTAGGCGGCCAGAATGACAACTTCACACCAGATCGTGGCAGCAGGTCCTCACCGTGCCTTTTTGTAGAGTGAGGCATCCACCAGCTGAGCAGGTGGAATATTTTTCTCTCCAGTCATGCTCCCTTACAAAAACTCAGCTGATGCAGAACCTGAAGCCTAATTCCAGTCTAGTTTCCTTGTCCTGAGGTAAAGCCAAAGTTTGCCTTTCCTTTGAGAGGACAAGTGTGTCCACTCCATTCACCACCATCCACCCTTGATGGTAAAAACGGTTTTCAACCCAGGCTGAGCGAAGCCATAGTGGAAGTGCAGTGGATGCCCCTTCTCTGTGGAAACTGCAGATCAAAGTGATTCTCAAGATCTATTCTGACAGTAGTTAAGTGTCCTAAAGCATGACACAGCCTGTGGATTTGCTTTTGTGGGTTAATGAATAATCCCCTGTGTACCTTTATCTTGTAAAGTCTGGTGTTTAAATGTTGGTTGCAGCAAATAGAAAGCAACTAATTTATTACTGATTTATTTTGTTTAAAGTGGTATCAGAGATCACTAAACAAAACATTACGAGCTAAATTGTAGGGCAGAGTTATCTCAGTTCACCGTTGTCAAAGGGGGAGACTCTGTTCCCTCTACCCCATCTCCTGACCTAGGGCCAGTCTCATCTTCCACCTTATTCCAATTCTTCCACTCACTGGATCCTTCACTGAGCTGATCAAATCTGCTCACCTGGCAGGTTAAAGGGAACAGCTCCTGTGGGGTTAATGACTGGTCTTGGGTAACTTCACACTTCAGGGATTGTGCAAGCACTGGGACAAGAACTAGAGGCACCATGCGGCATCTGCTCAGGGATAACCGCTTGTGGCTCCTGCTCTTCTGGTCTGCTATGAATATTCAGGCCAAGGGACCTCCTGCGTAAGCCTGGGTTGCCACCAACCAAACTGATGAGTCAAGACTCTGCAACAGCTCATATCCTCTGTGGCTCACCAGAGAGACTTCTAACACCAAAAAACTGTGAGTTCCTTTCCAGTTTTCCCATCTAATTGTTTGACTTCTCTATAACAAAAGTCTGCAAAAAAAAAAAACCAACGACCAAGCAGTCTGACAAACCAATCGTTTGAGTATTGCTTCCTGTTTTCTGAAGCTGAATCCAGAACAACAGTTTGTGTAATGATGATGAACTGCTAAATAAAATTGTCTTTTTCCCTATGGACTTTGTAATAAAAATTCTAAACAATATTTTTCAAATAGGGCTGCAGGCTGCTGGGCTGTCACTCCCAGATGGCATGAATTAGGGGAGGAAGGTTTGTTGTACTTCCTTTCCCCAGCCCTCCACCCCTCCCTGGCTTTTGGATGTGCTAGCCTTGGATGGGGATGACTCAGCTGCTGGTGAATCACCTGCTGAAGTGCTAAAAGCCAGAGCTTGGCTCCCTTTCCTCAAGCAGGAGTGAGCTGTCAAGGCAGACCAGTAAGAAAATTGTCTTCTGCAGCTGGGAGGATTTTCCTGCATGCCCATCTGGAGTCACTGCAATTAGAGGTGGTTGCACAGATTTTTACCCCCAACTCCAACAATTCCTGTTTGGATCTTGCTTCATAAAAAACCTTCCTTGTGCAACGGCTCGTTCGTGATGGGGCTTTTCAGAGGCATTGCTGCAAAGCTTTCCTTAGCAGAAAAGCAATTGGTGAAGAGCTCATGGGCAACCTAACTGCAAAAATACTGGTCAGGGATGTTTCATTCTTTTCCAGTTGGTGAGATGGAAAGCAATGGAATATTCCCAACTAGAGAGATTGTGCTTGAAAAGAGATGAGATCTAGACAAGTCTCCTGCCCTCTTGCTAATTCAGATTACTGGTTTCTGGATAAGTGATGGTGGAGAAAAATAGAAGAACTAAAAACTGCATGAAAAATTTTGCCAGGCTCTACGTCCTCATGGGACTGAACAAGTTCAGCCAGATGCTAGTGAGAAAAACACGGAGAGGCTTTTGTCACTATGTGGCCAGTCTAAACGTCCTTTTACCACAGTAATTTGTAACTACTGTGATCAAGGGGCCATTTCATTCCATGTCGGTACCTTCTTCCACTTAATAGTCCAAGAAAAGTAGCCTATAAGCCTGACCTCAGAGACAGGAGCACCGCATCTTCAGCTCTCCTCCCTCCTCTGTGGAGAGCAGCAGTATCATGGTCCCTGTTCAGCTGCTTGGCCAGAGCATCCTTTCCCAGCAGGTATTTTGTATAGTCTCTGTCAGGGTCCTCTGAGCCAAAAATTCTCCTGCAAACCACGGGTTGCACAATGCTGATTAAATTCTCAGTCACGCAGGATAGAGAAAACGGTGCCAAAAAAGGATTATTCAAAGTCATGTATGTGTGTAACTCCTCGTTGTAGCAAAGCCGGAGGGTTCATCACCTGGCAGGACCCAGTAGAACGAACAAGTGTAATTCTATCAGCTCTTATTTTTGGAACGAGTCTGATTGTGATTAACATTTTTGTGAGGGGAAGCCCAAGGACGTGGCAGAATCCAAATATGAGCCAGGTTTGCTCATATAATCACACTCCTTGTCTCTCAATAAGCCTTCAAATGAATCTTGTGATAAACACGTTTGAGAAACAGATACGAGATTTACTCAAAGGCATTCCTTCCTTCACGTATTTTTCCATCAACATCCCACATCTTGAATATTAAACAGTATTCCATTGTCTGGTAGAGCAGACGCTGGACTTGATGCTACTGGAGGTTCTTATGCTCAGAGGTAGTGTTCCAAAACATCACCCCATGCAGGAAAAAAAAGATAAAATATGCAAGAACAATCTCCAAGTGGCACGTAAGGCTCCGTGCTCTGATACCATTCCAACCTCGGCGGAGAGCCACTGCTAAACTGGGTGCTTAGTTGTATGACAGCACATACAAACCTTAGAGCCAAACAAGTATTATCAGCATTGTACTGATCTTGATTTGCATTTTTTTTTTCTGTCTTTCTCTCTGAGTTCATTTTCAACTTGTGAGCCATTTTAGCTTCACTCATCTAGAGAATTCCAGCACTATTTACCATTCTACTAACTTTATTCTACAGTTAAGCATAATATATATGTATGTAAGTTCATATCTGTATTTTTTTTTCCTCACAAGTTAAGTCCTTTTGTTAAGAGGGTTCTTATTTCTTAAGGGATTACACTCCATTTACAATCAAACCATTTTGTTAGTCTTCTTGAAAACGCTCTAAGACGACAGCGATTTATAGCAGTCCTTCCTCTACGCAGACAAAATACAAAGGTTCTTAATATTTTCCATCCAAGTCTCCTTTCAGTCCAACTTGGGAGTGGTAATAGGACGAGAGCCAAAGAATTTCCAGAAATCTTGACGTGCTAGTAAGTCATTACTGACGCAGTGCCATGAATATGTGGTTGATGGAAGTTCAATGCAGGACCATTCTGCCCTTGATTAGCAGCTAATCAGATATCAGCTGACTATTGATGCATCCCAACAAAAGTAAAAGCTTCCCTCATGCTTCCACAGTGGGAAAGAAGAAGAAGAAGGGTCATTACTTCCCCAATTAGAAACAAAAACACAACCTTTCAGCACTCTCTGACCTCAAAGTCTCGTCAAGAGACTATTTTAACTACCACCTTTTCTCAGCCCCTTCCTCACCTCGAGTCATTTTGTTTAGATTTGCTTTACAGTTAAAAGATTAATAGAACTCTTGGTGTGAAAACATGATTTAAAAACATTCGTGGGCGTATAAAATCTGACCGGTCCTGTGGCGAAGGGTGTCTTCCAAAGCTGATTTCACGGAGTAGATGGGTGTGAAGCCCTAACGAACACAGAACTTCATTAGTCACCACAGAAGCTCTAATGATTTACATAGAGGAATTAAGAACAGACACTTCAGGGTCATTTCCTTGATTTCAAAGTTGCTAGATCAGGCGCTTCAAAACAGTTTATATAATTAGTAGTTAGTTTGCAAAGGTGTCATTTGTTGTTCTATCTCCTCCAAAATCTTCAGCCAGGAAATGGTGTCAGCCCTGAACATCTCTCAGCTTGCTCCCACATCTCCCTTCGCTCGTTCCCTTGATCTGTGTGTACTTTTAGTGCTCCTTTCTGCATGTTGAGAACGCTCTTAAGAAGGAAAAAAACAAAAAAACCCACAACAAACCAACCTATAACTCAGGTGGAGAACACAGATGGCTACTGATGGTACATCGTTGTTGGCTGCAATACAGTGAGACAGAAAACAGGTACACAAGAGAATACAAGACAGGCCTCTATGGTGAAAANTTGGGAAGCCTGCAAGCTGCTCCTTCCCTCACAGCAGCTTCGTACAGGCAGAGTCCAAACAAAACTTTAATATTATACATATTTCATAGATAGCCAAAGGCTGTATGGTCTGTTACGGTCCCTTGCACCACCTGCTCCATCTCAAATACCACCCCTCCGTGCCATGGGCATCCTTGCTGCGAAGTGGTGACAAGTGCACAGCTGTTTCTCCCGTCACAGCAAAAAAAAGCTCAGTCAGAGACGCAAAGTTATTCAGTGAAAAGATTTGTTTTACAGAGCCTATGGTTTTGGACAGCTGCTATGCAAAGCATGTGGTCCCCACAGGTGTCATCAGAAGATAACTGCCCCTAGGAAAGCTACCAGAAAAGAGCCATCTGCTTGGTTCCTTCCTGAAATGAGATCAGACCACAAAGACCAACTTCCAAGCAGCTACATGTTGCTCTTGGGCATGATTTCCAAATTAATAAAATAACTAAGAATCAAGCCTGTATCTCAGCTGCTTTTTGTTGCTGTTTTCCTCCTCTGTCTTGTTCAGAAGATCGAGTTAGTGCCAAATAAAAATAGGTTCTCCGTGCTTTGAAGCATTAGAGGATAGTAAGATTTCTGCTACCACAGGAATATGAACTCACATGGGGAAAAAAAAACAACCAACCACAACAGGCAACAAAATACCATGTTCTAGACTGTCTTTGAATCGCTGTATCAGTGACTGTCAAGCCAATGCAGCCATCCCAGCCAACCATGTGAGGGGGGCTTAGCCAGCACGTGCATAGGTGCCACGTATTTAAGGTACAGTCTTCCTTTTTCTTTTTTGGATTTACTAAAAGTCCAAGGGGTTTTCAGTTTTCGAGGTCTCCTCAGTGCATGACCAAAATAAATGGACAGTCCTAAGAGCGAAGTGAAACACGTCTTGGTAGACACAAGGCAACCAGCCGCCCAAATCAGAGAAGCCAAACGTAACGCTGTGGCTGTAACGATCCCGTTCACTCCAGTTCTGTCAGCACCATCCCAGGAGAGGCCCTGATTATCTAATGGAACACCTTTGATTCCAGCANATTATTTCCATGTCATGTTCTAAAAAAGTAGTGGCAAAAGGGCTACTCTTGTGGCTGGATGAATGAAACACACGCCAGGGTCTCCTTAGTCTGGGTTCTTAGCAGTCGGGGTACTACTCCATACAATGCCTGCTATTTTTAAAGAGATTATTTCCTCCAGGAGGGAGAGGTTTGCACAGGCAAGTCTCTACCTGGCCAGGGCTGTGAGGCTCCAGCCTGCTGTGGCACAGAAAATTGCAAGAACTAGTTAAAAAGACTTNTGAGATCAGACCACAAAGACCAACTTCCAAGCAGCTACATGTTGCTCTTGGGCATGATTTCCAAATTAATAAAATAACTAAGAATCAAGCCTGTATCTCAGCTGCTTTTTGTTGCTGTTTTCCTCCTCTGTCTTGTTCAGAAGATCGAGTTAGTGCCAAATAAAAATAGGTTCTCCGTGCTTTGAAGCATTAGAGGATAGTAAGATTTCTGCTACCACAGGAATATGAACTCACATGGGGAAAAAAAAACAACCAACCACAACAGGCAACAAAATACCATGTTCTAGACTGTCTTTGAATCGCTGTATCAGTGACTGTCAAGCCAATGCAGCCATCCCAGCCAACCATGTGAGGGGGGCTTAGCCAGCACGTGCATAGGTGCCACGTATTTAAGGTACAGTCTTCCTTTTTCTTTTTTGGATTTACTAAAAGTCCAAGGGGTTTTCAGTTTTCGAGGTCTCCTCAGTGCATGACCAAAATAAATGGACAGTCCTAAGAGCGAAGTGAAACACGTCTTGGTAGACACAAGGCAACCAGCCGCCCAAATCAGAGAAGCCAAACGTAACGCTGTGGCTGTAACGATCCCGTTCACTCCAGTTCTGTCAGCACCATCCCAGGAGAGGCCCTGATTATCTAATGGAACACCTTTGATTCCAGCAGCTCATTGTAGTCTTACTCAGCAAGATGATGGCCCATTAGACTGGCTGTCTTGTGCTTTGTAGCTACAAGTTTATTCTGCTTCGGAGAGGAAAAATTAATCATTCTTAAAATATTGCACTTAAAGACACAAAGGCTCCTACTACAAAGTCACAGTTGTTGTATTAGTTTTTAAAATAGAGACAAAAAGTAGATTAGCAGCACAAATACATAATTTACATCTCCCCGTCCCAGTCATCCGTGAGTCCTGAGATCACCATCTCCAAGAATTATTATAGTTCATATTTTCATTTCATTTCACAAAACTTCCATTTGTATAAATCTGAATCTGTTGTGTTAGGAAACTCCAAATCCTCAGCTTACCAGGGAATGGTAATGGCATCAGTGATACAGCCTCTCCTCATGGTTCAGTGCGTGGCAACGAGAAGTCAGGCCCACGAGAGGCTTCCCTGGCTCCCTGACAAACACCACGTGGTTTCTTGATCCCTTCTCCCCCAAAAGTTGCCAATTATTTGTGATGCAGGCTTATATTTAAGGCATTACAACATTATATTAAGGCATAACCAAAGGAACTAATTTCAATTAATATATTTCTGTAATGAGGTGGAAAAAGAAAAATCCAGTTCACTGGATTAAAAAATTAGTTTGAGTGAAAGCTGCTGATTAGGAGTCAGCTAAAATGCAATTTCCTTAAAAATTGTTACTAATGAGAAGTGAGGCACCTGAAGTTCACAGTTGCTAGAGAAGCAGCCATTTCCCACCACCACTTTTAACAAGGTCCACTTCGGAGCTGCCAGTCTCTGAATTTTGCACTTTTTCAGTTCTTCTTCGCTCGACCTTTGAAGGTGTCCATCAACTGGGAGATTCCCACATAATGTGCAAAGAGAACAGTTACTTTCTCTGGCAGAATACTGTAAGGAATTGAAAAAGAAGAGGGAAAAAAAAGATGAAAGACATCAGAAGCGTTGTGCAGTTTTATCACAGACCTGGTTTTACCTGGATACTCCCTACCATATAGTACCGCTGGCCTTCTCTAAACACCCACGACACTCATTTGACAGCCTGAGTTACTAGATGGATTTCCCAACCTGCCTTGAAAGAGAGTCAGAAGTGCCCTAAGGCTGGGGCAAGACACCAGCTACAGCCCAGTCTCTACAGCCCACAGTAAAACTGCACCCCAGTGGAGTCAGCAAGTCACAGTTAAGTATTTCTGCCACCGTTCTGTGGTCCAAGGGTAGACTGAATCCCTAGAAATTAAAAAAAAAACAACAAAACCACTCCAGAAACACGCAGAAGTTTATGCAAATTCATACCAATAAGCAGAAGCCTGGTTTGCACTTTTAGGCAAAGATAGAACTGAAACATCCCCTGACAGAAGAGAGAGTGAGAGGAAAAGAAGGAAAGGCATAACGTACCTTTTCAAAGCTATTAAAAAATAAACACTGCGTGGCAGCATCAGTATTTGTTGGTCCCGCCGAACAGCGGTGATTATCTTCTCAGCCACGTACTCTGGCTCCAAAGTGGGAAGCAAAGTTGGCCACCTGGAAGAGAAGACATTTCTTACTATAATACAAATGGCTTTGGATTCACATTTTACTCAAGTCTCCATTTTGCAGTTATTCAACTGCAAGAAGAAATAAATACAACAAATCCCATGAACAACTGAACTTTTATTAGGTTAGTGAGTGAGTGGCCGTTGTTATTTTCCCTTGGTATGGTCTCTAGTCCTCACATTTGCCAGTCTCTGTTCAGTGGTGCCCTGGGACAGGACAAGGGGCAACAGGCACAAATTGGAACACAAGAAATTCCACCTCAACATGAGGAAAAAGTTCTTTCCTGTGACGGTGACGGAGCCTGGCCCAGGCTGCCCAGTGAAGTGGTGGAGTCTCCTTCTCTGGAGACTTTCCAAACCCCCTGTTCCTGTGTGGCCTGCCCTGGGTGATCCTGCTCTGGCAGGGGGGTTGGACTCAGTCTCCAGAGGTCCCTTCCAACCCTTACCATTCTGCAATTTTGGCAAACCGGGCTTTTAAATCTTGTCATCATACAAGCAAAGCTACGCTACTGATTTCAGTAGGTGAATGTGGGTCTAGAATCCAGAGGGGACAACTGGAGCACCTGGCTTCTGCAGAGAAAAGGACACCAATTACATTTCAGGTTGCAGCTGAAATCAATAGTAAAGTAGCAAGGGCTTTGCCATTTGGGTTGCCCAGTCAGTGGACAGCCCTATTACCACTCATGTGAGGCCCTAAAAACATCAGCGGAGAAAAGCCTGGCTCATGATTTTCATAAAGGAAATAGGAGTATGTAATATGCTAAACATGCAGGTCACATAAAAACCTCACAAGGGTTTACTCACTTGGCTGTGCAGCCATCAAACATCCCAGTGTTTATGATGAAAGGACACACAATTGTGGTTTTAACACCGGTCTTTCCCAGCTCTCTCATCTCTGAAGCAATTGACTCTGCAAAACCAACCGCTGCGAATTTACTCGCACAGTAATCTGCAAAATAAATAAAACGTTAATTGCAGTTAAACATTTTCATTTACTAAATAAACTTGACTCAACAGGTTCAGTGAGTCCTACCAGTGAACACGTGCACAGCAGCGGTAACAGTTTTTTGACTGCGAACAGGGACAAAACTGCGCTCTTCGTAAATTAACAAGCCACAGGTTTGGGGTTGTTGTTCTTTTTTACAGTATAGAACAGCAGCACTATAGTATAGAAATGATATATACACATTACCTGCAGGAAATTACAGTCTGATAATAAAACACTTTCCAGGAGTTCATTGCACCCCTGCTACCACCTTTCCACTCTACCCAACAGTAGCAAACAAAATTCTCTTTTCATAGCAGACCCCATCTTTGAATCCCTGCACAAGCTTCTTAACGCATCCAACTCAAGCTTTCAAGACTCTCTAATGTGTTTTCAATTTGAAACTCCATTTGTCTTCACTGTCACTGCCTTCAAGCTAAATTTCTTAACCACTTTCTTTCATTTTCCTCTGCCCTTCCATACATTTGACAGAAATGCCCTTAGAGTTTGCCCTAATTTCAGCACTTTCTTTCCATCAGGGAAAAGGTCCTCCGGAATGAATGGCTGAGAGACAGAGAATGCAAAATGAGATATCACACCTCTGCCTCTGTGCCACATCTGGACTTTAGTAGTTCCTGGAGTTAGGAAAACCTGGACAGGACTCTGCTCAGCTTGAGAACATGGTTGGGGGAAAGAAAAAAAAAAAAACCCACAACAAAAAAAAACGGGGGCCTCTTCCCCACCAAATACCTGCAGGTTAACTTTGGAAACAGACAGAACCTCAGGGATGTTCTATAGTTCTACATGGCTCCTAAATCCTCAAATTGCCTTGGCAGCAAAGCCTCTCACAGCACTGCTGAGCATCTGGAAAACTCTTACCAAAGGAATGGTCTACTTAAGGTCAGCTGCTTTGAAAGCAGGACTACTTCCTTCATCTATACACAAAGACCCAGAAATGCAAAATGAGGATTTTATTCACGAGTACTGATTGCAAAGTTTGACTCAAGCTAATTGTCTACATGACCATTAGCTTTAATACACTACCTGAAAGACCATTGACTCCAACCAGTCCCGCTCCACTTGCAATACTAACCAAGTGCCCATGGTTAGAGGCCATCATTGCTGGGAGGAAGGCTTTGTAAGTCTGCAATGTAAGTCAAGAGTTGCGATGAAACCTATTTCTAAGTAAGCCACGTGCTGTAAAATTTTGAAGATGTTGTTTTTAAAGAAATCCTCCCTAAGGTTTGAATAAGCTTCCCTCCTCCTTCAGAAAAAAAAAAGCAAAATAAAAATCTGTTGCTTGAACTCTAAGGTTCAGCCACTAAGCTGGGACTTTCCAGGCCCCACCAGTATCACTTTCTCCTTGACACCAAAGGCAGATGGTAACTTGCTAAATGTTAGATACACCTTCAGCTCGTTGTTGAGGTTCTTTCAGCCTAAAGCTCAGCACTTCAAAGTCTCAAATGAGAAAGAAGTGTTCACTGCAAATTTTGTAAGATGGCAGAAATCTCAATTTCCTGTTTTCCTTCTATTAAATTAATTTAATCTTTGCGATTACATTTATTTATGAAGAAACTGAAGCGTGTTTTTATATCCTCTTTGCAATTCTTTGCGAGAGGAACACCATGCAGACGACCTGCTTTCCCTGGAAGGAAGGACAAGCAGAGCGAGTTACTCATTTAGGACAAAAGCATTGTCTGAACACATGGGATTTCTTATTGAAAAGATCATAACCCCAAAGCAACTAGAACACTAACAGAATTAACACTTCTCTGTTACTACAGCAGCCACTTTTAGGTTTCATATAAATTAATATGGAGGGTTTATTACATGAACTTAGTTTCAGAATTTAGCAGATGGTAAACTTCAGTTCTTAAGAGCATTTCTAAACATGAAGCAGTTTTGCTTCCACCTCCCTACCCCAGAGGTTCCCAGAGGATCCATCTGCCACCTTTTTGTTTTTTTTTTCATTTTACAGACTCCCAGGCACAGAAAGTGATTTCTTGTCTCATTTCTGACTGAACTCACAAGCAGCTATAGATCCTTGCCTATTTCCCTAAACTCCAAAAGGCAAAATTAACACTGAAAACAAGTCCAAAGGATGCTGTAGTATTACCCAGAAGTGTGCCTCTATGTTCACTTCCATGGTTTTTTCCACAAGTGAATCTGGAGAATCAATAAACCCCTTCCCAGTTACGATACCAGCGTTGTTGACTAGGATGCTAACATCACCAACTTCTTTTTTAACCTAAACCAAAAAAAAACATTATTATGCAATAAATACATAAAACCCATATACAGAACAATAAAAAACTCATATTATTGGGCAATAAATACAAAACATGCTTTCCAAGTTCTACGTATGAAAACCTAAGAAATAGAAATATTCCTCATATGCATACGCCGTTGGAAAGACCATTTGTAAAATTAATTTTCTCCTTCCAACCTTTTCACTTATTCAAGAATCTTGACTACTTCAAGCTGGGAACTTAAGAGCTTATCTCACCAAACAAAAAAAAGGAGTATTTTACAAACTTGTTTCTCATTTAGCCGACCTGAAAGAACACCATGTCTCACACCATTGATGTTATCTCTCAGGACCACACAAGAAATGAGGAAACTGGAGGAAAGGTAGTAATTTGTGACGAAAATTAAACAAAATATTCTGAATAAAGGAAGATTTTAGGACAAATGCATTCAGAGAAGGAAAAAGCCTTACAAGGTTCTAGAGTTCACGGTACAGAAACTTGTTTTCAGGGTATTTGCTGCAATTCTAAGGCTGTATCAGGATCCTTATAAGCTGGTTCCCAGAAAATGCTGGCTAAAGAATAATATCTACACCTTTAGTTCAGTAAGAGGAAATACAGTTCTCATTTTAGCTCCAGATTGAGAATGTTCATGAACAGACTCACTTGAGAGAACTACAGGCCAGCTGATAGCAAGATCTCCTGCAAGCTGTCAGAAGTGGAGAATGAAAACATTTAACACAGCATTTGAAGTCCAGTCCATGAATCTGAGCTATCTGGGAAAAAGGAGATGAATCCTCTGGTATGTCATACAATTTGTGATTTCCAGAGCAAGTGCTGAACACGTGCTGGCCGGGAGCTTCGGCAAATCATGCTGGTTTTATGCCATCTTGCTGTACAGCTGCAGATCACAGAACCTCAGTTCTTAATGAGGTTTCCTTTTTTAGGTGCCTACAGTGACTGAAGTACAAGCCGACCTGGCAGGCCAGGCTGTAGAACAGTAGAGAATGAAAGGATAATTTATCACCTGTCCTTTGTTTTAGCTTCAATTCCTCATCATCCTTAAACTTGTTCTAATCTTGTTAACTATTGAAGGGTTTTAAAAAAAAAAAAAACAAACCACAAAGCAGCTTTAGTAGGATTATACAGAACAGCTTTTACAATAAATTCATCCAGAGCCCCTCTCCACCTTGGTCATCACTCACACATTCTTGTCTGTCTATTCTTCTTCCCAAAAAGTTGTCACATAACAATTTATTTCTGAAGCAGAGCCACATGTACTACATGAGCAGCCTTAGACAAGCTGTTCTAGTCACCAGCCTGAGTGTCCCCTCATCCCAAGTTAAAAACAGCGTCAGTTCCAAAAGATAATGGAATCCTTAGGAAATGATGCTTTAACTGCCTCACAGCAAATGATCTAGCAATTCTGGAAGCCTGCACCAGTATCCCAAATCTACCCTTTGGGACAAATAAATCCCTGAACAAGCGGTCAGGCTTCTTTTGTGGGGACAAAAGACAGAGAGAGGTGGGGGACATGGGACACATGGTTTATAAACTGGTGATCAGAGCATTCAGATTAGGTGGGATGATCAAAGTTCTGTTCTTAGTTCCCTTCTCCCATTTCTAACTAGTGGTGAAAATCTGAGCATCCTCTTCCTTTACCCCTGTCTCTACTTGGTCTTCCAAAACACATTCACGCTTGGGATGGAACTCAAAGCAGATCTGAGTGCCTTCCTGCATCCCAGACAAGTAATTCCAGCTTTACATTACTGATGCTGTTGCTTCCCTAGTAACTAGTGGCGGCAGCTCTTTCCTCAGCAAACTGGCTGTTTGAATTCCCTTCTCAGCAATCTCCTGTGCATGACAGAGTCAGGACACTCGGTCCAGATATCAACACCCTGCACTGACTCCAGGGACCTTTACCAAGCCTCTTCCCCAGCTACTGAGGAGGGATAATTTCAACTTTCTAGAGCTCTAAACCTCTCCCTTTGTGCAGTAGTGGAAAGTACATTCCCAGTGGGGTTTTTTTAAGCCTAGGTAAAGCGAACACAAGCATCTGATTAAACTTTTTCAGGTATAAACACTATTTCCTCTTTGTTTCTGCATTTATATTTTTGCTTTTCTATTGCAGTTTAGTAGTGAGCAATTGCCATGATTCTCCAAGAGCACCCCAAAGTGTCTACTTTCTAAGGACCATGAACCCTTTGTTACTGGCCACAAGAGGAGGAAGAAAGCACTGGATATTTTACAGAGAGCATGAAATACCACCAGGAAACATGCTTCTACTGTTGCTCCTCTGCACAGGAGAAAAGATTCTCACGGAAGTGGAAAACTGGCTGTAAATTGCTATTTTGACTACCAAGCAAGAAAAAACAGTATCTGTGCAAAAAACCCAAACATTTTGCAAAAGAGATTCTGGAAGTAAATACAAGCCCAGATGCAATTCTGCAATGTGATAACAAGCAAAAGAGGCTTCTGTTTCCTCCCAAGTAGGAAGATCAAAAAAATAGAGTATTACTTCCCTCTTTGAAAGCTCTCCATTCTTAAAGGAGGAGGGAGGAAGGGAGGAGTAGGCCATGTTCCTTTTGGGGTTGGGTAATTCTGGAACAAGGACATTAGAAAAATTTTAAGCTCTAACACTTTGATTGTCAAGAGCTGCTCTTCATCCTGTGGCACAGGAAAGCAACAAGGACACCACATGTGCAGGGCTCCTTGATTTTCTTCCTACCAAAGTGACTTTTTCCTGGTTTTCTCTCCCTGTGTGGCTGACAAAGTCTCAGAAGCAGGTATATGGTTCACACACATTTAATTTTGGCTTTGAGATTGTTTTACTGGGCACAAAGTTTTCAACCATGTCCTGCCTGCATGAAATTAGTTTGCTATAATGTTTAGTTTGCTGTAATTCAAATCATTGTGTGAAGCTGAAACAGCAGGGGAGGGGGAAACAAACCCTGGAGTTGTGCTGCCACATCCTGCAAAGGCTGATGCTGAACATTGTGAGCCAAAGTCTGCTACTCTGTGTTATGGAAACAGTGGCACCAAGCACTAACTAAAGTCTTTCTGTCATCCATAAGATGGGAAAGTTGTCAGCAGGACACAGTGTTTCTGAAATAACAGTAGCAGGGTCTTTTCCTGTATGTGGATCAGCCGTTAGGAAACTGCTAACAGAAGGTTCTAAGTGACAAATTGTGCACCAAAACCCTCTTATCACTTCTTTGCTCCTGTCTGCCTCTGGTTTTATCATCCTTAGCCCATGCCGCACACATCTACACCCTCTTCTTTTCATATTCAGCTAGAAAAGCTCTGCTACTGCTTTTCTCCGCGGAGTCCTCCAAGGTTAGTTTCTATCTTCTTCATTCCAGTGTTCTTCATAGAAAAATGCTCCCTCCTCCTCCACTCCTCCCAGCTCAGCCAGAGGCACAGTGACAGGCTTGCTGTTGAGACACGGGCAATCGCTCTGCAGGGACGGCAGATGCGCAACTCGGCCGGCACAACAGAGCTGGAGGGAGGACCGAGGGTGATCAGCATCACAAACCCAACAGTACCAGCCTCTAACAAGCTGCAAGTCATGCACAAGCTTCGCTCATCAGAAAGTTTGTTGCGGTCATTTCTGCACAGACACAAAAATGCAGGAGGCCAGAGCTCCTTAAACAGCACCAAAAGACCAAAATATTTCAGCCAACAGATGTTCCTAACGACAGCTGAACTTGGTTGGTGGTGGTGTGTTTTGTTTGTTTGTTTTGGTTTTTTTTTAAAAAAAATCATCCTCAGGCAAACACTCACTGTGGAAACTTCTTAGTCCAATAGTTAAGTTTAGCAACATTTTAGGCAAATGAGCACAGGTTGTTATAATGGAAATTAAGCAATTTTAGCTTTTGGAAATTCTCCTAGTCTACCTAAAATATCTAACCACAGGCTGTATGTACAAAGCTCTTCAGAAAGGAAAGTAAGAACTATTTAAGACTTCAAGGTAGATTTATTAGTTCTGATAAAGCAAGTCTGCAGAAATCCATTCACAGCCATGGAATTATTTGAGAATTGCCTAAGCAGTTAATCCTTTTTTACAATGTATGGCCTTCAGGGTTTACTGTTGGTAAAAGGCTGCCAGAGCTTGAAATACTTCCTTAGCTTCAAGAAATTGATTTTCTGCACTTCACCAGCAAGTGCTTGCTCGGTAATTGAATCAATGAGAAGCCACTCAGTTGAAATGAGCTGCTGAAAAAGAGAATCAGCTCTTTTTATTATTAAAGGAACAGAGGTAGGTAAGTCAGCTCTGAAAAGCGGTATTCTTGGACTAGGTAGCATGTACAATGCATTCTGAACAAATTAACTTCAATCTCTTGCTTAAGTCACTAAAACCTATCACACATCATACACGTGGACATGCACTCATCATAAAACAGTGTCAAAGCTACAAAAAAAAAATATCGTTTACCCGATCGGCTACTCTGTAGA
Source organism: Baryphthengus martii (assembly GCA_013396935.1). NCBI lineage: Eukaryota > Metazoa > Chordata > Aves > Coraciiformes > Momotidae > Baryphthengus > Baryphthengus martii. The sequence goes on from VWZK01007376.1 coordinate 25,584, forward strand.
TGTCCTGCCTTTTGCTGCAGTCACAGATGTACTGGTGGACTCTCACCGCTCCCTTTGCTCTGGCCAGTCTACTTGTCTCCTTGAGCCCCTCTTCATTAATGTCCCAGAGAACCACCGTGGCTCCAAGGCTGGCAAACTTTAAAGATAAGAGTCTTCCAATGCCACTTCCCGCTCCTGTTATCAACACTATTTCACCACTAACACTCTTCTTCCGTCGAGGCACAACCAAGAACACAAGTGCCTCCAGCAAGTAATAGACAGTAAGTCCAATGATTTTCAGTGTTTCCAGGAAGAAGTTCATCTTGAGGATGTTTCTTCAGATACCTGCTAAGAGAAAATGTTTACCAGATAGAATAAACCATAAAGAAAGAAAATGCAGACATCAGTATTTCAAAACCAAAAAGCGTTTCCGGATCCATTCTAAATACTCTCTCGAGCCCGCTTCTGAGGGTTGTTTCAAAACTACGTATCTAGGCTTACATCTGCACACCTGAGCCAGCTGCCCTGTTTCTGTATCATCTCCAGGTTGCTCCTACTCTTCTCCAGAGGACAGCCTACGATTGATTCACCATTTGGCAGAGGCAGGAAACGCCTNATGTGCTTTTGATTTTTATGAGGGGAAAAAATAACTTCTGCTGGAGAGGTGATCGGCAAGGGATGAAGTCGTCGTCTTACACTGCTGAGTGCTGGTCAAGCCACACCTGGAATACCTGCTCAGATTTGGTCCCTAAGATACAAAAAAAAAACCCTGTGGACAGGCTGGAGAGGGTCTAGAGAAGGGCCACAAAGATGAGCCATGGTCTGGGATTCTGTCATATGCGGAAAGGCTGAGAGAACTGGGTTTGTTCAGTCTGGAGGAAAGAAGGTTTAGGGGAGACCTTATCATCATGTTCCAGTAAAGGGTGGCTACAAAGATGGAGATTCCCTTTTTATGAGGAGTCNTCATAATGTGGGTTTCCATCTCAGGGACTCAAAAACTAGAATTGTCAAGTTCTAGCTGCCCCTTGAGCATCTTAAGCAGAAAAGCACGGCAAGTAAAACTTGTGGCTCAATCATGCAGCTTTAGTGCTTGCAAGGTAGTAATTTAGGTAAGGAAAAATTCTCCTTTTAGGACCACAACTCTTTTGCACTGTAGGCACTCCTTGTAAGCAAGAAATCACATGCAGACCAAGTCACAATCTCAACTCTGCTGAAAACCTGCCAGCACAGGCAGCTTCACAACACAATGGGCTCAGAAATCTCCAAAACACACCAGCTAAATCACCGGCTCTCGCTATTAGCTTTCCAACTACCAGTAGTACCATTATGGAGGAGAACCTGCTTCTGCAAATGAACAGAGTGTTTTGTTTTGGAACACGCTGCAAAGCTGTTGACTTCCTTCTCTTCGCCTCCCGGCATTGAGCAAATATCCTGGGCTTGAATCACACCATCTCAGGTGTGAGTTGAACTTCTGGATCTGTACTCATCACAGCAATACTGACAGCGAGCAGGCATTTTAGGCCTCGAAAGAACGCTCTTGATTTCCCAGTATAGAAAATGCTAGGTGGGAAACACACCCTGGGTCAAAGCAGGTTTTAATCTTTGGCTAAGTACAGTACAAAGGATTAGTACCTTCCTCCTCAGGTAGCTACCTCAAGGTAGCGCACGCTGGCACTCACACTTCAACCTTCACCACAATGTGCCCAATTTGATTACACCTCTTAGGCAACTTTGCTATCTGTGAGGTAATCCTGTTTGATAAGTACCAAGAGATAAGTTACTTAGATCTCTGCTACTCTGAGCAAAGTTCTTGACATTTAGCACACGGACATACCCGTGTTATTGTGTGGCTCGGGTTTTGTACGTGGGGAAATAAGGCCAGTCCTGAAAAGGGACAGGCCACTGTTAGAACAGAGCAAGTTATTTCAGAACGTTTTCTGGCAGAAACAGCAGGACATCCTAAAGCTATTCCAGTAACAGAAAAACATTCATCAAAATCCTGGCAGGTAGGGAAACAAGGAGCTATAGAGCTACAACAGATAAAAGCAAAACCAGAGTTATCCAGTAAAAGTGTTATTTCATGTGCATCAAAAAACCAGCAAGTTTTTTTGAAACGTAAGTTCTTTGCTGGGTCTAAAACAGAAGCAACAAATCTTTAAAATAAATGCAGTTGCTGAATAATTTTTATTACATTAACTTAATACACTCAATGTAACATCCTTCATTTGCACGAAAGGTGACTTGTATCGATAAGGGAGTTAGTCAACCCTTCTGGGAAAACAAGAAAGGAAATTCCCTTCACAGTACAATGGACAAGTTCTAAACTGTGCTTAGATCAAACTGTGTCAGTAATTTATTAGATAAAATAATCACTTATTAGTTTTACACAGAACAGGAGCACATTAGATGTTAGATAAGTACTGACTTTTAGAGAAGTAGACTTGGTTTAGGCACACAGACAACACAAGACTCTGTTTGAACAAGACACTTGCTTTTCACAGACACGTGTCTCACCCAATCCAGTTTGGACTGGGTCAAGAGTCCTCCATTTTCATCGATTCCCTACATTAACACTGCCAGGACTCCAGCTACCATAACCCAGCCTATCCATACGGACAACTAAATCAGCCAACATGTTCGGTTGATTGAGGCTCCTCAACTAAAGTGAGCACTGATCTATTTACGAGAGCATTAACCAATGGTACTTTTGGCACACATGAGATCTCAGATCTCTTCTGATGTCATCTCTTGCTTTTTTAATATGCCTACACCCACACAGACATAAGTGTAGGGGGACTTTATACAGCAGTGAAGAACCAAAGGTACAAAAGGGTAAGCAATGGCTTATCAGACAGCTTTCAAGGGCAGGCAACTTTGTCAGCACAACATTGCTCACAGCTGAGCGGCTCTTGCAGACTGTCCGTGCTCACAGAATACAAGGACAGAATTGAGACCGGTATCTGAAGCACAAAGCCCTTCTGCTCGCCAAAGGGGTTAAAGGTTGATCACCTGAGTGGAGTTTGACAAGCGTGAACTTGCTCCCTGCATCCAGAGGGCTGTGACCCCTCGAAAAACATCGTGGTCCTGTAGCTAACGCAGTACAAGGACTGAGGTGTAGCAACACCCTCTCCAGCACCTAGAAGCGGCTACAGACACCCTTACTCATGTCACCTGGCACAGCTCCCCTGCTTGTCCTGTTCGCATCATTAGAAAACCAACCACCCGACCCGCAGCTCCCGACCCGACCTCTCCGGGACTCTCTGCGGCACCCCCGTCCTCGCACCCCGAGAGAGGGACCTGCCCTCGCAGGGGCAAGAGGAGGCGGCAGCGCCTGGAAACCCGGCTCCCGGTCCCCGCTCCTCAACGCCCACCCAGCTCGCACCGCCCGCACCCCCGCGGCCGTGGCTACCTCCGCCNTTTTTATGAGGAGTCACATGGAAAAGACAAGGGGTGATGGGTACAAGTTACTCCTGGAGATAAGGAAGATTTTTCACAACGAGAACGGCCAGCCATGGGAATGATCTCCCCAGAGAAGTGGTGGAGTCCCCAGCACTGGACACTTCTCAGACGAAACTGGACAGGGCCAGGGTCCACTTCGTTTAGATTGTGCTTTTGCCAAGAAAGGTTGGACCAGGTGATCTTTGAGGTGCCTTCCAACCTAGAATCCTATGATCCTACAAATGGGAGAAGATGGATTTTGTGTGGCTGGTCTAGATCTGTGTTGGGGGTGGTGGAAGGGTGAGCAGGACAATGGGTGTGGCTGCTGGCAGGGTAGAACTGGGGGAGCCACTTTTGGCATCTGAGGAAGCTTGGAGAAACCTGTTGGGCAGCATTTGGCTTTGGAACATGTAAGATTTAGGGAAGCTCATTTAAGGAAGTTGCCACACTTGGGGTGGTTGTTGATTCGCAGGAACAAACCTGCACCTGAGGATATGCTTGGGTGTGAAGAAATTAGAAGAGATTACCTGCTCTCTAGAGCCCAACCCTGGGTGAAGCTGGGTGAACGTGGCCTTTCCAGAGTGGTGTCCTTTCAAGGGAATGAACATGACTTGCAGAATGTGTTTGTGGTATAGTCAGAACAGAACCTTGAGGTGGCTAATTCAGTAGACTTTCGTCCCTTAGAGCAGCATTGTTTGGGTTCGTATTTTTTTAACCTTATGCTCATCTTTAGGCAGCAGAAGTTCAAAATTATAAGATGCTGAATATTCACAGCTTCAAGGAAAGTTCACACGAGGAGAGGATACTTGGTACCACCAGAAAAAAATAGGACCAAAGGTATTTTTTTGGCCCTGAGATCATTAATGTGTCTCCAGACTGGTATGTTTGTGCTACTGTTTTACTTCTGCAGAATTACAAGAACGGTATCTTCACCTGATTAATTAAGCAAATGCTTATTTGTGAAACACTAGATTTAACAGACTGCGTAATAAAGAACATGCAACAGCAATTCATAATGTAAGCTTTAAAAATCTGTCGTTTGATCCAATAATCTCCAAAGATATTTGGAGAAATCCTTGTATTGATACAAGGATCCTTGTATTGATTGCCCAAGATATTTGGACAAACACTTGCAAGGCGAAGGGATGGAGCGAACGCTTGGCGCTCATCCTGGTGAGGGAGCAGGTTGCTTTGCTTGCTTGCCTTGGAACAAGTGGCTCCCAATAGTCAGAAGGAGCAGGGGTTTGAAAGGTGCTGTGCTGTTGAAATAAATACTTTCCTTGCTTTCCCTGCACGTTCTGTTTAAAGTATTGTCAAAAGAGGTCAAAACGATTGTTTCTTTAAGGTAGGTGGTTTTGGGTCAGTGTCTAGGCTCTGCTGCGCCCTCAAGAGCTATTCACAGAAGAGAAATTTACTGCTGGATTAGAATATTTTAGTGGGAGTTAATATAATAGTGTATTAATACAGTAAATTCAGGAGGCTAATGATAGCCAAACAGTGGCACTGATGAAATTTGGGGTTGGCTGCTGTTTTCTTTTTGTGGACTATACAGTTTACAGTGGCTCACTTAAAACAAGGACGTGTATAAAAAAAAGAAAGAAAACCCATTGATTTAATTTTCAAAAAGGTTTAAATAAAATACGTGCTTTTTAGTAATACTTGGAAATGAACAATATTTAACGTTAAGACTGACCTTATGATCAGGGTTAGAGGCTTGAAGGTGGGAGACCTGGCTCCTTTCCCCAGCTTGTACAAAGATTTCCTGCAAGTAATAAACTCACTAAATAAAACTTGCTGAAATAAAGCTCACCAAATATTTTGAGTTTACTAGTCTGGATGCTGAGAGGGTAAAATTAGCCTAGAGGTAAAGAAACTCTTTTTAAGACTGTAAAATTAGTGTCTTCCAGTGCGGGGTCGGAGAAGACCTGAGTGGAATCATTACTCTTGATTCAAGTCCAGTAAAGGAACTACCCTAATTTGTATTAGACGAGGATGTCTCCCTTTTGCCACATGTTATTTTTGGACTGGTTTGTGAGCGCTGGCAAAATCCCAGGAGCACAGAACTGGGGCTGCCGTTGTCTGTGTGTTTTGTGTTGGATGTTTTTGAAGGAACCCAAGGCCGTTCAAGTCCCAAGGATGAGTTTGAGGAACTCTGGGGTTTTTTTTGCTTGTCTGTAGTACTTGTGTGACTGAAGTGTTCTGTCTGTAGCCCTTTTTTACTGAGGGCTGTATTGTGTTTTCACCTCCTTTAATTTCCAGAAAGCTCTTGGCATTTGTTGTCGGGTAGATACTGGCGTCTCCAGCGGAACAGTGTCACCAGTAGCACACTCCGTTGCTATTTATGCTTCATAATCTGTGGTGGATTTCTTGCTTACGTTCAGCTGACTTCACCACCAGATCATTGTGACTACGGATGTGTCACAAAAGGGTAAGCAAATAGAGAGGAAAGGTTGCTCTAAGCTGGAGCAATGCAACTGGGATCCTCATCCTCACTTTAGAATAACAAAACCCAGCAGCCTGGCGTGCTGTTGGAACTATATTCTCTTAAAAGCTCTTTCTTCTTTTTGTTTTTAGATTTCTATCAGAGCACTCAAAATGTCATCAATATTTTGAAATTAAAGCATTAATTATCCCCCACCTACCCCAGTTGTTGAAGTGAAATAGTGTATTATGTTTGTCAATAGTCTGATCTTTCTGCTTTCTTTTAACTGGCAAGTAGTAGGAAAGGAAGTAGAGGTAGTATCACTGGTGCCTGGACACTCTGATTCACTCTACATGTCTACTGGTAAACTTGTCGAATCCTAAGAAGTTTCCAGAAGCAGTGGCAGCTGCTTTAGTAATTGCAGGTCCGTCATTGCAACTGCAGCCTACGCAGACTTGTCCTTACTTGCACAGTGCAACTGCCCAGAGAGGAGAGGATCTTAGTTTGAAAATTAGTGCCTTGCTAATAGAGGTCAAATGTCTCCTGTGTTGCCTATGACGGATGGAGGGCAAACAGCATTTAGCCAGAATTCCTCAAAACTGATTTTTTTTCTTCTTATTCCCACAGAAGAAAACCAGCTGGGGTAAAGGAGATTCCAGCCAAAAGGAAGGATGGTCATCCTGAATACAGAAAACTGAGTTGCATTCTCAATTTTCATTTACCGCACGCATTTCCCTTGAGCCCGATTTACCCTCTAACAGGAGTTGATTGAATTCTAGTTCCCTCTATCAGCAGATGGAAAAGACGGGAATTTTAGAAGTGGCCAACGATTGCCCGCTGGTGCCCCGTTCACTACGCCTGGGAAGAGTGCCAAGTCCCGTTGAGTGAGGGCGAGGGTGTGCGACGTGCCGCGCTCGCATCTGCTCAAGGTATTTCCTAACTACGCAGCAAATACAACCAGCAGCTTGGTGCACTCAGGAGCACACTTCCATCCCTTGCAAGTCAAATTAAAAAAGGGACAAATCCTCACCGGAAGAGGAACAGGCCAGTGCTAAGTAGCACCATGACTTAGCCATTGGCCGCTCAGATCCCGCCTTGCTAAGCTGTGTTTACAGGAGGTTGGTTGGTATCAGGACCTGACACTTTGTCTTTCAATTTCTGAGCATTTTACTGCAGCCTGGTCAGAACTGATGAGTAAAACCCTGCCAGAAAATACTTGGGGTCTGCTTTTTCATCTGGGCCAGTTCTGTGATCACATTTCCCGTACGCCCACGTGGCGCAGAGGTTTGTGTGGGAGGAGGAGGAGTGGAAGCCTGCAAAACAAAACTTCCTCGAAGCTCCCATGGGATGTCAAAGTGTGGCATGGGCAGAAGCTTCTAATCTTGGCAGCAGGTAGCATTAGAGACAGGGGTGTGCCTGAAACAACCTTCTTTACCCAGATAGGAATGGCTGTTATGTTAATCCTCTAATGCCAAAGTCCAGTCGTTCCCTGTGGATGTTAGGTGGCTACACCGGCTCTTATGTAACTGGTGTCTGCTGCTGGGAATAGTGGTGCATGCTCCTCAGTCCTGGAAACGTGTCCAGTCGCTGTTAGAGTTATGACAACGATGATGGGAAGGACCTACAACCACCTTTTCTACCTCCCAGGAGAACATGTCAAACACCTGGTTGTAATTGTTATAAATCAAGCTGTTATAAATCAAGGCCTTGCCCAGCAGTGCTGTGTTTTCCGATCCCTCTGGTAGGATTTTATTTGCAAATGCACAAGCTAGAACTCTGATGCACAACGAACACAGATCATCAGTAGCCTCCCACAGTCAGCTGCAAAGAGATTGCTGCAATGCAGCTCTTAGCTCGCTGTCTCTACCTGCTTCCCTATGTGCTCGTGGAATATATTCCTCATAGTATCTCTACTTTTAAGAGAACCTGCCTATACTGCAGGAGGAAGTGCCCCACAAGAGGTTTATCTCCTTTCTCCGTGAAAAAAAAATTAAAAAATGATGAGTGGTTACCTGGGAGTTTGGGCTAAAACATCATTTCTAATACAGATGTGTACAGGCTGTCAGGACGGATTTAATGGGAGAAGTTGAAAAAAAAAAAAAGTAGTTTGTAATAATATAATCCTCACTGAGGAGTAAACAGAATGAGGCAAGTTTCTACCATTTGGAAGTTAGCAAGGTTTTAATTGAGTGAGTGTAGATGAAAGCAGTGGGTGGGAGAGGGTGTTCTAACACAGGACTAAGCAGGGACTGGAGGAGAACATGGGATGGAAACAGCAGGGTATAACAAACCAAGAGACTAATTTAAACCCCTGTCACTGGAGGGAAGACTCCATGAGGCCATGGTGGGTACCTCATTTGGGCTGGCAGCAGTGTGCCCTGAGGGAAAGTCGGGTCACTTAAATCCATAGTGCACTCACATCTTTCTCCATCTCAGAAAGGATCTTCTAGAACTTGAAAGGTACTCCAAAGAGCGATAAGGCTGGTTAAAATATTCAGCAGCTTCTGCTTAAGAGATGTTTCAATAGCTTGGAAGAGAGTTGAGAGGGGAGGGGTGGGATATAAAGGAATAAAAGCTCTTTAATGGCATGGGTGAAGTGAATGATTATTGAGTTTCTCACACTAAAAAAGTAGCTGACAACAAGTGAACATCATCCTCAAGTTATAAACAGAAGAAATTGCCCTTTTCCTCAGCAGCCTTAGTCGTGAAAATTGGATTGATTCTCCTGCTGCAAATTGTGTTCATAAAATAAATACATACTCATAAAAGTGCACTTGCTAACCAGTGTTTCCAGCAGAAGCCCATTTTCAGGGATTCAGCAGTCAGCTAAGTGATGTACGAGTACTGGACACTTTACAAAGGGCTTATGGAGAATGTTCTGGTTGTTCAGAGCAGCAGTTTAAAAGAAAGAAGCGTTTCATTTCAGAAAGTGAAATTACAGAGCTGATCCGACACGACCGGTTCACGTACCTGTAGAGCACTGACTGTAAAACAGTTCTTTACAGAAGAACGGCCACGCTGTGTTAGACAAAATATCTCTTTAACCCACTGTTTTACTTCTCGGGTGACCAGCAACGTGTGCTTAGGAACAGGGAAAACACACAAGTGCTGTTTCCCCAGTGTGTACAGACTCATTGAGTCCAGGGACTTCTGAAGCAGCAGAAAATAGTTTCGTGTTTAATAGTCCCGATGGATAAACGGAGCAAAAAAAAACCCCAAACCAGAATGTGCTCATAGGTTACAGCAGCTTCTGAACAACTATAGATAAGTTGCTTTTCTGTGTTTTGAGCTCTGCATAATCTGTGTGAATTTCCCCTAAAAACGATCTTTTGTATGTAAAGTGCATGTTTTCAGTTTGTCCATATTAGTGTCACCCATGTGCAGTTCAAATCTCAGGGGTTTGTCTGACTTACCTGCCCTCACAGGCATTAGAGACACGTATTTATACTGTGATTAATTACTGAAGGTACCCATGAAATGGAAAACAATGTGGATTAATCTGTTGTGCTGCAAACTGCAATCCATGGATTGTGTCATCTGTGGATCACGTACAACATAATGCCAAAGCTGGCAAAAAAGTCAGCCTGTTCTCACTAGGCTTAAATTTGCTATATGGGGACACGTAGCCCCACTCAAAAATTTCTAGGCATCTGCAAACTGAGATGGAAAAATATATTGAGAAGATCAGCAACGACGGTGGGAAAAATCTTACCATCATGTTCAACAGAGACCTCCATCCTTTCTCTTTTTTTTTTTGTCTTTCTCTTTTTGTTATTTTTTCTTTTCCTTTTTTTTTTCTCCCTTTCCTTCTCCTTCTCTTTCTCCTTCTCCTTTTTTTTCCCTTTCCTTCACCTCTTTTCTTTTTAATTGACAGGCTACCTAAACAGTGCTCTAACTTTCTGAGCAAAGCAAATCCACAAGTCAGCTTGTTCATTGTTGCCCCAAAGGCTTTCAGGCCAACAGCATCCTGGCTTGTATCAGAAATAGTGTGGCCAACAGGAACTGATGGAGTGATTGTCCCACTGTGCTTGGCACTGGCGAGGCTGCACCTCGAACGCTGGGTTCGGTTTTGTGCTGGCTGAGGGAGCTGGGCTTGTTCAGCCTGGAGAAAAGGAGGCTCAGGGGAGATCTTCTCGCTCTCAACAACTCCCCCATAGGAGGTTGGAGCCGGGAGGGAGAGGTGGGAGTTGGCCTCTTCTCCCAAGTAACAAACGATAGGATGAGAGGAAACTGCCTCAAGTTGCATCAGGGGATGTTTAGGTTGGATATTAGTAAAAATTTATTCCTTGAAAGGGTTGTCAAGCCCTGCAACAGGCTGCCCAGGGCAATGGTGGAGTCCTCATCCCTGGAGGGGTTTCAAAGCTGCATCAAAGATGCGATGCTGAGGGCCACAGTTTAGTGGTGACCTGGCAGTGCTGGGTTAATGGTTGGACTTGATAATCTTGAAAGTCTCTTCCAGCCAAAATGCTTCTATAATTTTATGAGCAAGGGTGCGCTGCAAGTCTCCGTGCAGTGGAGCACAGCCATAGTGTCTGCCTCCCAGGGCCTGAGTGTTGTATTGGGAACCAACGCCGGTACGTGCAACCCCAGCACTCCTCTAACAGCCCTTCCTCTCCAGGATGTCTGTGAAGGGATTGCAGAGGNGGGGCTCTGAGGGCTGAGGGCGGGAGCGGGCGCAGCCGTGGCCGCCGTCGCCGCCGCCTCTTCCATCCTCGCAGCTTCCCCGCAGGCGGCTCGGGAGAGCCGAGGAGGGGCCTCCGCGGAGGGCTGTGTGAGGTGGTGGGGCCTCTTGTGCCACAAAATGGCACCTGCCGCTGGTTGAGCGGCAGCGAGAGGCGGCTTCGGCTCAGGGCTTCCAGGGTGGCCGTTGAGCAGTGGCGCCTGAGGAGGCCGTGGGCACCTGATAGCGTAACATGGGGCCCGAAATGCTTTGTCTGAGCCTAGAGCTCGGGTATGTCCCTCTGGGGGCATTGCCATGAGTGGCAATAGCACCTGGATGGGATGCTGACACAGGAGCAGGCTTCCATCCCCTGGATGCTGACATGGGAAGAGATTTCCACCCTCCTGATTTCATGGTGCCAGGGATCAACANAGTCTCTTCCAGCCAAAATGCTTCTATAATTTTATGAGCAAGGGTGCGCTGCAAGTCTCCACGCAGCGGAGCGCAGCCATAGCGTCTGCCTCCCAGGGCCTGAGTGTTGTATTGGGAACCAACGCCGGTACGTGCAACCCCAGCACTCCTCTAACAGCCCTTCCTCTCCAGGATGTCTGTGAAGGGATTGCAGAGGTCGTAAATTTAGTAAACGATTTTAAAAATCGATCTCTGAAGTACCACAGCCCTCAAAGGGAAGGAGCCACTTCCCCTGCACAACCACCTGGGAGCCAGCTGAAAACCTCCTCCCTACCGGCTGGGGCTGCCGTTACTGGTTCCAGTAGGAACAGGGACTGAATAAGCGGTTTTGCTCTTTTTAAAGGCTGTTAGACTTTCCCTTTTAGTTTGCACCTAACAAAAAGAAAACCATCCCCTTCCTTCCTATGGTGCACCGAGCCGTTGATGCTCCGGAAAACCAGGAGGTGGAGAAGAGGGGGTTCCGCATCCCACTGCAACGCACCGGCCTCTCTCCACCCAGACAGCATCCACTACACAACGAGTCACGACGTTATCGGCCAGCCACCGACTTTTACCGGCGGCTGCCGGTGCCGCCGGGCATCGGGGAGCGCAAACCGCGTCCCCCCGCCTCCCCGCGGCTCTCCCTTAGGGGCGGCCG
>VWZK01007376.1:37902-71268 GCA_013396935.1 Baryphthengus martii
TGGCGCCTGAGGAGGCCGTGGGCACCTGATAGCGTAACATGGGGCCCGAAATGCTTTGTCTGAGCCTAGAGCTCGGGTATGTCCCTCTGGGGGCATTGCCGTGAGTGGCAATAGCACCTGGATGCTGACACGGGAGCAGGCTTCCATCCCCTGGATGCTGACATGGAAAGAGATTTCCACCCTCCTGATTTCATGGTGCCAGGGATCAACAGATGCTACAGATACTACAACCAGACCTGCTTCTCCATGTTCTTCCATCTCTTTTTTTTTTTTTTCCCCACATTTATGATGTTTTAAGGCTTAAATCATCTGCAGTTCATGGCTTGCCCTGTATTCCCTGCAGCCTTTCCTTTGGTGATGCCGTGCTTACCTCAGCTCTTTTGAGATCAGAAACAGACTGCAGTCCCTCCTCCTTTAGGAGAATCCTGTCTACTTCCAGTTTGGAGATGCTTAGCTAATCCCTATTTACTACATGCTGTAGTTCTAGCAGACTCCCAAGCATCACTTCAACCTTTGGCTGCATCTCATACACACTTTTTGAAGGATAAATTCTCAGATCTTCTCACTTCTTTACATCTTAGAAATCAATCCTTTCCTTGCCAGGCCCATTACTAAAATAGTTATCTGTGTCTCAAGTCATGGGAAACGTGGTTTGCCAGCCTGACTTACACAGAGCAGGACTGCAATAAAAGAGAGCCTTCTGCTGCAGGGGCTTGAACAGGTGCTAGTGAGGAGGAGAAGAGGGCTAGCAGCAACATTTTACTGGCACCAGCCCTCCTTGACTTCTTTTCCTTGGCACTTGGAAAGTGTTGGCCTAAGTGATGCCAACCATTAAGTAAATTACCCGCCGTAACTTACTAAAAGGTTACTGTAAAGTGCAGAGCTCCTCTAACAAGGAATTATGGGAGTATCGTGGCCACAAGCAGAATTCTTTCCAAACCCATACAAATAATGGATGACTTGCCTACTCTTCCCCCGTCTTGTTGAACATTGCAGTATTTCAGTCCATCTCCACAATTTGCTAATGTTTGTTGTCCACCTCTTCATCACTTCTGTTTCTGTTGTATGTCACTTCTATACGACTGTTTCTGCCTGTAATGAAACATGAATGAAATCTGGGTAGGAGGCAAAGTGCTCAAGAACAATCCACCCAGTGCCTTGCTTGTTTATATATACTTTTTTTAAAGAGAAATCGACCTGTGTTTCTTCATCTGCCAAATATTTATCCTACCTTCACAGCATTCAGGTGTCCAACTGGCTTTTATTTCATGTACTTCCCTGTAAACCTCCTTCATGTTTGGCAAACATGCTTTGCCATGTGGAAAACTGAACTGTAAACACTTTAAAACTAGCTCCATGTTTTAACTTTTCCTCTGAAGCATTTAACACGTTCCCTGGCGAAGTTTATAACACTGAACATGATTTCCTGATGGCCCTATAATGAAAAGAAAGCAACTAAGAGCTTTTTGAGTGCCGTAATTCGGATGTAGAGGCTGTTTGATGGTCATGAGATGTCGCTGGAAATTCCATATGCCTGTCTTTTGACAGCATACACTGGATGGAGCCACAGAAAGCCAGAAATTAATCACATTTCATTCAAAAGAACGATGTTTCAGAGGGTGGTGACACACTGGAACAGGCTTCCTAGAGAGATGGCGATGCTCAAAGCCTGTCAGTTTTTGAGAGGCGTTTGGATGATGCCCTTAGCAACGTGCTTTAACTTTTGGTCAGCCTTGAAGTGACCAGGCAGTTGGACTAGATGAGTGCTGTAGGTCCCTTCTGTCTGAAATAGTCTAGGTGATGTTGAAAGTCAGGGAATGAAGAATTACGTTGGAAAGTTACAGTAACTCTTCATAAAATGTCTAAACCAGGAGACCACTGAATGTATGAGGGTTGGTGCTGTACACAGGTTTCAGATTTGGTAGGTCAATACATTTCACAAAACAATCTAATTTTAAAGAATCACAGAATGGCAGGAGTTGGAAGGGACCTCTGGAGATCAACCCCGCTGCTCCAACAGGGTCACCCAGAGCAGGGGGCCAAGGATCGAGTAGTCCAGGTGGGTTTGGAATCTCTCTGGAGAAGGAGACTCCACGGTCTCTCTGGGCAGCCTGATCCAAGCTCTGGCACCCTCAAAGAAATTTTTCTTCATGTTCAGATAGACCTTTCTGTGTTCCAATTTGTGCCTTGTCCTGTCACTGGGCACCACTGACAAGAGTCTAGCCCCATCTTCTTGACACCTGCCCTTTAGCTCTTGCTCAGCATTGATCAGACCCCTCTCGGTCTTCTCTTCTCCAGGCTGAACAACCCCAGGGCTCTCAGCCTTTCCTCATCAAAGCAAGATACATTTGTACTAGCGTAGCGGAATTTCCTCTCTGTGTAATTTTAATATTATGGCTAAATCTCCTGTGACTGCGAAATCTTAAGTGACAAACCTACGCAGTGAGGGCATGTGGCTCCTTGAGCCGTTGAGCCCGCAGTTGTCTCTCCTGAACAGCTGAGCCAAAGCTGCCTGGTTTTCAGATCTAACGCCCAGACCAATCATTCCTTCCAGTGGAGCCATTACTTCTCTACATGTTCCCAGCATCTTGTGTCAGATGTCCCTTTATAGAAAGTCCCTGTGCCAAATCTCCACTTTCATTTGTTTTTCCTCTTTCATCTTCATCAATGTAGATGGGTTCTTTTCCAAGGCAACGTTCCTCCAGTCCTAAACTTGCATCCACACCTACTGGAGTTGCACACCTCTCCTAAGAGGTGTGTGAGGAAGGGAAGATTTTCTTCTCTTACATGTTATCTTTTTGTTGGTGCTTGATGTAAAATGTTAATTTTTAATTTAAACTTGTTCTTTTCTTTTACATTTATTTTCCTTGTTTGCTATCCACATAGTCCCGCATGTCCTACACTCCGTGCTAGTGTAATATGTGAACTTCTCATGGTCTTGTTGTCCGTTTATTGACTGTGGAAATGTCCTCCAGTGCTATCTGGAGAGGGTCCTGCCAAACCAGCAGGAGCTACGGAGAGGAGACAACCAGGGTGTGAACTTAAGTAGCCTGAGGTAGACATGGAAGGGTGGACTGAAGGTATTGCAAGGTCTTGCCTTGGTGAGAAAGAGTTGGATGAGTCATGCTGAGGAGCAGAAAGGATGCAGGAGAGAGGACAGGGGTGCTGTGGTGCTGCTGCAGGGGAGATGTAGGATGTTGCACAGGACCCATGAGCTCTGCTGCCCGTGGAGCAATGCACAATTTAGGAGCTCTGAATACCCTTCAAGGAAAGGGCTGAGAAGAAAGCAAAGGTGGCAGAGAACAGTTCTGCTTCCTTTTGTGATGAAGCGGGATTGCAACGAAGGGTGCAAGATCACGTTTAGGGCCAAAATAGCTTTTCAGGCTCTTTCACCAAGAATGTTTTTGTTTCTTTGAAGATGAGGTGACTAGATTCGGACCGAGCTGGCTGTCTCCATGGTAGCAGAGCAGGCTATGGAGAGGACAAATGCAAACCCAAGTTTTCATTGCGGTGAACGTTGTTTCCTTAGGACTTGCCTGCACTGGGCCACTCAGGAATGTTAAAATGGAATAAACCAGTGCTCATGTGCTCAGCTGCACTGAACCTCCATGTGGATGCTCTCGTTCGGTGTAGCTTAGATCACCATATCCTAGCCTCCTGTGAAATAAAACCACCTTTCTTCTGAATGAAAATACAATAAAGCCTCACTTACGTAGGTCGACTAGTTAATTTGTCTTGACTAGACATTTTCCCCGTATAGATGAAGCCTCAAGTGAAGACAGTACTGAGGCCACATTGTTGGGCAGTGAAGATCCCAAGCTTAGCTAAGAGCGGTGTTAGGATACGATAGGACCAGACACCAACTTCTTAGGAAACTCTTGTTAACACCAATCTGAAAATATCTGCTTCTTGATGCAAACAGTCACATCTATTATAGGACATTTCAATCTGCCTTTTTGAAAAAGTTTATAGTGAGGCAATTCCAGAAATATTTAGAGGCTTCGTATTTCCTTGATCCTAGCCAAATTGGTTTCAGGCCTCATTATGGTAGGGAAACTATAAGACTGTCTTATTAGCTTACTGGCAGTAGCCAAAACCTGGGTTTACATATCAATTATGTACAGAAAAATAGGGTCAGGAAGTTTGGGGAGATCCATGACGGACAAATACACTTCCTGGGCAAAGGTGTTTCACAAATATACCGGCGTTTCTTTCAGCCTAGAAGATCGCGGTGAAAATGACAACTGATCTCGTGTTGCAGGATTTATTGCACAATATATGAGAAGGTAGAACGAAGATAGAGTGTCATCGAGACAAAATATTATAGAAGTGACTCCACTAATTGGTGGAGCTCAGATTTTCCTATTTTGTGATAATGGGTAGGCACACGACTTCAAATGTATCTGAAATACTTGCAGTTAATTCATCCTGGTCTTTGAAAATACAAAAAGCTGCAAGTACATTGCCAGTGATCACAGCTGTAGGCACTCTTGCCTACCTAGAAACTAAGAAACATTTCCCACAAGACCGAGAAATAGGATCATTAAGATCTTCAGTCAATTAAGAATCCGTCTCGCACTTTCCGTATCAAAAGAACCTCCCACTCTTTATCTGACAGGGCATTCCCGCAGGATGACGAACGCAGGTAACACCCTTGTTCATAAGCAGGGGCTGACTGTATGCCAAAAGTTAATTGAGTTCTGAAGATGGAGATGTGGGACAACAGGAGTCAGGAATAGCTCTTCAAAAGATCCGGAGCGGAAGATTCCCGGGATCTGCCACGTTCGTCAGCCCGATCAGTAGGTCTGCCTGGACCTGGATAATATCTCACATTCTCTAAAGAAAAGGTTCCTCTAAGCCCTGAGGGGTGTGAAAGGGAGAATCGAGAAATCTATGGGTGGTATCTCTAAACCAGAGCAGAACTGTTCAGATCTTGGTTTTGTTTTTTTGTTGTTTTTTTTTCCAAATAATTAGTTGCACTCTAGAAATTGAATGTGTTTTTTTTCACCAACAGAAAAGGGATAATATTTAAAGAAATTAGTACTTAACAAGTAGCTGATGCTAAAATGATGAAAATAAGTGATCTAAAGCGGGAGATTCTAACAAAAAAAAAATAAAAAGAAATGGTTGCAATGAAAAAAGCAAAGCGGGATTAATAAAAAAGAGTAAAGAAATACTTTATACACTGAGGCCACCTACTGGGTATTGTTGAAGTAGCTGAGAAAATGGGAGAAAAACTGGAAGTGTCAGTTGGCAACAGTCCGAAGCAGAGTAAGCGAACTATCATGCTATTAAAAATAAAACAGAACCAAACCAAAAAAAACACCAAATCCAACAAAACAAACAAGCAAAAAAAGAAATCAAACAAAAAAATCACTCCCCCCCAAAACCTCAAGAAAAACAAGATATAAAATCCATGTGTGGGAAACTCTGATTTTTTTTACTCTTTAAGAAGTTTCAGAAAAAGAAGCTGAACTTGTTATGGAGTTTCATGTTTGGGTTTTTTATGGTTATCAATCCTCCAAAGGGATGCTATAATTTTTTCCAGTGATAACATTGTCCCTTGTGCTCTAATAAAAGTGACATGGATGAGTAATGTGACTCCTTGGCTCTGGATTCTGCTGCCCTAGCTGGAAAGCCTCTCTTCGTCTTTCTTCTTCGTGAAATCAAAGTAGGTTGTCCTACAGAAATCAAAATAACTTCAAAAAGATTCATTCCGATACTTTAAACTAGTCCCAGTCAAGCCAAATAGTAGAGTTCACCTATGATGTTGTGTTAGGAAAAGTGAATTTTTATCTCTTTAAATGTGGCCAAGATATTTGAAGTTATGACTAATCTTTATCTAACTGAGTGATTCCTTTAATCACTAAAATGAATTTAGTATCTGCATTTGCTAATGGCAATTTAAGGCGAAGTTGCTCCAAGAGGAACGTAGCAGTTAAATTGTTCTGCTGGGCACTGGTCTTACTTAATTCTGTTAAAATGCAATTTGTTTTTCAAACGGGCAAATTTAATGTATATTCTTCAGCTTTAAAACACAACTGTTCCTGAGCAAATTCATCAATCCAAGAAAGTCTTTGGACCTTAAAAATGTCGGTGCAGAGTCAGGGGAGTAAGGCTGAGTGTAACACACTTCCAGCACTATCTGGAGGAGAACTTCCTATGAGTGTAGCCAGACTGTAAAACAGAAAGATGAACAAGAGCTGAATGTTCTTAATGTCTGATCTTTTCTACCACTTGACTTGCAAAAACCTGTCTAAGGAATATTTTGGGAAGGTGGAATGCCGTCACCAGAAGATACCTGCCTTTTAGGCACTCCTCCCTGCCTTTTCCTTTCCACAGCCCTTCCCTCTTGGTATGGAAAAGAACAAATGATAAAAGAACGTGTAGAATTTTGGCTGCTGATTTCACTGCAAAATTCACAGCCAAACACAGTCTCAAGAGAAACCTCTTATTCTACCACCTGTATCAATACTTTCTGTAGCAATGAATTATCATAAATATCTTATGGTAACAGCGGGTTCTACAGGAGTCAGGAGCAAAATATCAAGGACTGGGCAGAGGAAGATTGTCCTTCATTTCAGTGAGGAAGGTGGCACTAAGCTGATGTAGACACTATCGTGTTGTGGTAGCGCTGTAGGCTGCGGGTAGAAGCAGGCTCCACACAAGGTCCTGCTAATGGTCCCTGGCTGGTGGCAAGAGCAGTGCTGCCACCCCAGTCCTGCTCTACATGCCCTTAGTGTGTCTGGTTGGTAGGACGAGGACTTTGCATGTTGTGGGAGATCGAGGCATAGGAAAGACGTTGTGGTGCTCTGGTGTAAATGCCGGAGATCTGGGCTTTGGTGGGTCAGAGGATATAGGAGGAGCAGGAGGTGCTGTGTGGAGTTTGGTTGATCTGAGAGAAGTGGTTTTGAGTGGGATGAAAAGATAGTTGAAGGATGAAAAGAGATTCCAAGCTGGTCCTCTTAGGGACTGTAGGAAGAACTCTGGTTTAGTCATTCCTGCATGCATTAAACCAAAGCGGGCTATGAAATTTAGAAAAGAAATGGAACTGAACCGAATGAAAAAGGAGAAACTTCAACCTTCCTGACAGGGATGGCTGAGGCCTACTGCTGCGATTGCCCCAGGTAATGGTGCTGGCAAGAGCACAGTGTATCCCCTCCCTTCAGTCTGTGTGCACAGCTCAGTCAGGCTCTGAAAAACTCAATCACCAGGAGACCTTTCCATCCAGTAGGACAAAGCGAGAGACCACCTGGTTATCCAGCAAAAACTTGGACAGTTTGGGCCTCAGTTGTCATATTTCTGCTTCTGGTTGTTTCGTAACTAAATAGAAGTGGAGAATATGGAGCTCAAGAGCTTATTCCATGATTAAAAAAGAAGAACATAGGCATGATGCAGACACTGCTAGAGTGATGGGGAGAAGTCTGAGGGAAACACACCCTGACTAGCCATGTGAGAGGGGAGAGACACCATTTTTCCCTCAGAGTAACTGAGCAGTGCCCTGGGCTTGCTGGTACTGAAATATCAGGAAGGGGGAAAAGCACTGTCGAGGCTGAAAGTCTGCTATGTGGTTTTCCAAGCATTTCGCTGCAGATTTATAGTCGGTAAACTTGGCTTCTGAATTATAGGGATGTGTTTAATTTTTTTGCTGGCTTCAGTATGTTGCTGATCTTCTGTGAACAATTTTGTCTTCAGAAAAGTTTCCAGTTCCCAGGGAATGGATTGTAGATTTAAGTTGTTCTGTTTTCCTCCCTGCTGAAAATAATATGCTAGTCTTCAACTGGTCTGCAAGAGCAAGTCTGGCTTTCAACATATGTGCTACTTGTTTTTACTGAAAACAACTATCATAGAATCGTAGAATCGTTTTGGTTGGAAGAGACCTTTAAGATCATCCAGTCCAACCGTTGACCCAGCACTGCCAGGGCATCACTAAACCATGTCCCTCAGCACCACATCCACACAGCTTCTAAATCCCTCCAGGGATGGAGACTCCACCCCTGCCCTGGGCAGCCTGGTCCAGGGCTTGACAACCCTTTTGGGAAGAAATTTTTCCTAGTATCCAACCTAAACCTCCCCTGGCACAACTTGAGGCCGTTTCCCCTTGTCTTATCACTTGTTACTTGGGAGAACAGACGGACACGTAGTGACAGCCTCATCCGGTATAACCAAATATACTCACAGTCTCAATGAGGCTTTTATCAGTCTGAGTCAGGTAAAGGTTGTTGATGGCAGTCAACAACCGTCTGATACCTTGTCTTGAGTCTTGGTGCAATTTGTACAATACTTGAGCACCAGAGAATACACCACTTCTCACATCTTAACGGGGTAAGTTCATTCTCTGTTTAAAAAGCTGGTAGTAGAGCTAGATGAATATACTGGACTTGTTGTGAACCTTAGTGTCAGAAAACCACGTGGGTTTTTTTTTAGCACATTTTAAGAAAATGGAATTACTCTTCTTATTGTAAGGCATCTTCTGTGAAGTTGTCAGTTGAAAGCAAGAACAGATGAGGTCTAACATAAGTCACCGCAGTTTGGGTTCTTGGGCATGTCCTCTTTGAGTGAAATCATAACTGCCGACCCATTGGCTAATTCACATTCCTTTCTCCTGAACTTTGTCATTAACTGTGTCGCAAAAGGGCTGAATCCTCTTCAGTGTTTGCCTATGTGGTGGAAAAAAAACCCTGTCCATTTTCAGGGATGCAAATCCTCTCTCAGCAGAGGGATACTTACAGACCGAGTAGCAGCTCTGCTGGAAAAGACCTGGGTGTTAGAGGGGACAAAGAGGAGTCCCATCTGAGCCATGACTGATTTCTGGTGGCAAACTGCGTGTTGGGCTACACTGGGAGGAAGTTCTCGCCCTCGTCTAATCATCTAATAACAAGGTGCAATAACCACAGACTGTGGCTTGGGATAATCAGGATGGACATTAGGAAAAACTTCTTTGTTAAACTGATAGTGCAGCACTAGAGAGTGAGGCCAGGGAGATGGAGGAATCCCCTTCCAATTTTCAAGGCTCAGATAGCCAAAGCCCTGGCTGACCGTGTTGTGTTGAGTGGGAAACTGGGTTAGAAACTTCCAGAGATACCTTCCAGTCAGCGTGTCTATGATGCTGTGATAAATCCTGTGAAGAAGAAAAGGTCATTCTGCCTGCTTGAAATGAAAGCTGGCAAAGTTCAGATGCACTTACTACAGCCCATGAGTATTTTTCATGTGATTTAGGAGTGATTCCAAACACAGTGACATCATTCAGACAGCTCTGGACTGTACAATGGTTACAAAGAATCGCTGCTATCAGTCTTTGGCTGTCGATAGATGTCTGTATAGCACAAATTTAACCCAGAAATATCTATGAATCCCCTACAGTCCTTGTCCCAGGTTACTTGCAGATACGGGCTCCATAAACAAGAAGAGAAAACACCTCTGCACTCTGTGAGTTTTTTAAAGGGTTCTACAGCAAGTGACCCATGAATCACAAGAAGGAAGTGATCAATCACCACAGCCTTCCCTGGCTCCCCCAGGACTCTGCAAAGATGTGTCATACCCTTGGTTTTCCTCTTCATCTATCAATGTCGGCATCTGTACTAGTAAAAAAAACAGCACCGGAGCCTGAGTGGTCTCCCATGGTCATCTACGCTGTGGCATTATTGGTGAGTTTTGTCCTCACCAGTCAGGACTCTCCCAAACAATGCATCGCCGTGGTTTCAGGGACCATGTTGACCAGGGATGGTTCCCTGAGGCCACCCCAGTTTTGAGGGGAAGCGAATTTCAGCTTGCAGATCTCAATGACTTGGCATCCTACTGATTATTCCCACGCTTGTGGCAACACAAACGTGTCCAAAGTCGTGTGTTTCTGCAGGGGATCAAGTAAGAGAATGCGGTTTCTCAGGTGACTCACGAGACATAAAAAAGATTCGGTCAGTGGCAAACATTGATGAACTGTTGCTGGTGGAGTCAAGTACCATAAAAACTGCTCATCTCGTGGCTGAGATTATTTAAGAGCTTGCAGCTGTCTTTCTGATGAAAAAGAAGTTGTAATGGCTTGCACATTTGTATCTACAGTGCATTCTGTTGCTAGTATCATTTGATGTCTCCCAGATGTGTTAGAACAGATTCGCTGTTCACCTTCTCCATGCCACCCTTGATTTCTAGACCTCTCCTCCTACTCCCAGCTGTCTCCTCAGCAGGTGTAGTATCTACTCTATTCTACCTCCATCCTATAGGAAGGCCACTCTGTGGTTCAAAATGATCCTTGCTGGGTTTCTCTCTACCTTTTCACTTCTGCCACACCCTTTCAGTCACTCTCTTGGTATTCAAAATACACAGAATTCGTTTTATCACCCAGTGACAGAATGACACTTTTTATCTTGTTCAGTATTCATTTCCTAAGAATTCATAACATTTCATTAAAAAAAAAATAAAAAAAAAATCATTATTCCACACTGCTCTTTAGGTTGATATTTTCTTGTAACTACCTATTATATCTTTACAATCTCACTTTCTGGTAGCAATAGCCAATTTGGGGCCCCCATTAGATTTGTGTGCAAAGTTAGGATTGTGTTTTTGTGTGTCTTTTTACATTTGTTTACATAAAAGTGATTTCCTTTGCTATTTTTGTACTTAGTCACTCAATCCCCTGAGGCTTTTCTGCGGTTCGTTTGCAGCCCTCCTCCTTACACGTGCACCAACGTTGGCATCAAATCTTGTCTCTCTCTGAGTCACACCTTTTTGTGGTCGTTTCGGATATGATGATGAACACTCTGGAGCGTGGGTCCTGGAGATGCTCCATGTATTCTGCGACAGTTGGCATTTACTCCTATGTCTCCTATTTCTTTTTAACAAATGTACTGACTCAAGGGCTTTTCCTGTCTTGGCAGTGTATTTTTTTTTTCCTAATCTTGTCAAATCTCATTTTTGAATCTGTATAGACTATGCTAATTTTTCTCTTTTCTCTGTAGGCTTGTTGATTTCCTCAAAGAAGAACAATAGGTCTGTGCGGCAGCGGCAATGTAGTAGCTCCCTTCAAACATATAAGATTCTGTTTTTATTCTGTCTGCTGATGTCATTCATTTATAGGAAACAGATAATGCTTCTGCTTAGTATAGGTGAAATATTGAATTATATGAATGGAAATGGACACCAGAAAGCAGTAAAAATATTTCTGGAATATCTCATTTGTTTGCTTCTTTTGCGCTGCTTTAATAATCTGACGGAATTGCCACGCTGTGTACATTGCACATTTACCATTCTCAGTTTCCTCAGTCAAGAGCTACGGCTGATGCAAGTTATATTTTCCCATCAAAAATGTCCTGAGTAGTTAATGCAGAGGAAACTACCCACTAGTAAACAGATATTACTACTTTTTCTGGTTCTGTTGCAATGAAGATGTGCAAAATACAAAGCGATACTACAGAATATCTAGTTTGACCAAACACTAGCTTGTTCTGTGCTAGGAATAAGAAAATAAAGGACTCTTGTGGTTGGAAAAGGACGGGGGAAAAATAATCCTGATAGGTTTGTTGTATTTAACTGTTCCAGTCGCTAAATCTTCAGTTTTCATTATGATCAAACAAAGGAAGTGGCAGACATCACAGAGCTCAGGTGCGGACGACGTGTCAGTCCCCTGTGCGTTCCAACAAGCAAGCACTTACTCCACAGAAGAAATAGGATTTCTTGACCTCAGGCCTGGCCATTGACCTGCAGAGCCATTTATCTTGAGGGGCTAAATGTCACTGACACAAATAGAAATGACTACTTACGGTGAGCTAATATGTTCACACCCTCCCATATCCTCCCGCAGCGCTTGTAGATGGTCCCCCATGATAAGTCGTTTCCTTGGCAAGGGAAGGATGCTGGAGAATGCACTAAGTTGCTCCCAGTCCTTTCCGTAGGGTTGCAGTGATGAATAACTGCTCGATGCTATCGGACTGTTCACACGTGGAGTTCAAGAACAGTCTCTCTTGGATCATTTTTATCGTCAAGCTAAAGCGATCAGGTGGCATAAAGTCACATACTAGAGAAAGGCAGATGATACACGGCTCTGTTGCTCACTCTGTACAACCACACTGCTCTTTCTGTCTGGTTGACTCCGTACTTGGACAAAATTAACCCCAGGATGAAAACCAGCTGTGTGAAACAGAGCCCCGTGCAAGAATCGTGATGTGAGGAAAGCCGTTCTGAAGAGTGCAAAACGCAGTCCTCTTTGGAACGAGTCGATCCACATCTGTAATTGATCAACTGAATCTATAATTTAGAAGTCCTTTTGCATTCCTTGATTGTGCATTCCTTGATCGTGCTAAGTTCGGACATAGCATTACCCATGAGTAATGCTTTCTGTGATCTTTGATTGGCTAGAAGGCTCCATCCCATGCTGGCAGACGGTGACACGTTACTTCAGTTATTCATGCTTCACTTGCTTCCTGGCTCGACTACAAGAGTCTGATGTACTTGGTCACCAGGCTTTTCAGCACTTTGAACAATTCACCTAGAATAAAAAGCCCTCAGCCAGGCTGTTTATTTTGACTGTATCATCAGACCTGTCCTCAGCTGTCTACAATCTCTTCCTGCAAAGAAGTCAAAAGCAAGATTAGGTCCTTCTCATCACAGCGGGGTTTTCCACAACGGCCGAAAAGCATCTTCGGCTTCGTGTTGACAACTATACTCGTATGTCCCTGCAGACCATTCCCTTTGCTCTCTATCTCCACCTCGGTGGGGGTAAATGCTGTCATAAAAGTTGTCTGTTCTGGAGACAGAATGTTCTTGGAGACCACTCTGGGATTGTGAAATAAATATCCCGGGATATAAGGACAGTCACAAACCCGACCTTCCACTCCAAGTACAGGACACTTGTTTTTTAACCTTCTCTAGCAAAACCACAGAGGCACCATACATATTTATAACAAACCCAACTCTACCAAAAGACAACACTTCCTTGCCCGAGCGTCTTCCCTCGGGAAGAAGACGAGAGAACACACAGCACGCAAGAGGCCAGAAGTCATGCTGCTTAAGGTATTTTGGAATGACTCTTCAGTGCCACGCTAGCGAGTGAAGTATAAAGAATTCTTGCAAAGCTGAGCAGAAAGTCGCTTAGTTCCCGTGCTGGTCTCGATGCCACCTTGACACCTTCTTCTTTGAACAACATGCAAATGGAATTGAGAAAGTAAATGCACCTTTTCCTTCAAACACATTTGGTTCTGCCATTGAACATCTGCAATGCTCCCGTAGGGCGTGATGCACAAACTGTGAATAGTCAGCATTTTTCTCTTGTAGAAGTTTTTATGATTGAAGCCTAAACCCTGCAAACCCACCCCTAGTTCTCCTCTGCGCTCAGCCACAAATTCCTTACCCAATGAATTCCAGCCTCCACTCCCTCTACCAGATGCCAAATTTTTTGTCAAGCTTATAGCTTCCTTATCCATGGCAAGAGCTCTTGGGCAGACCCAGCAAACAGAAGAACACAGAAACGAGAAAATTGATTGTCGTACTGATAGGAAAGTGCAAAACAAATACTAATAAAGTCATAAGACTAGATTAAGAAAGCGTCCTTATTTTTGTCTTCTGCCTTTTAATATATTTCATCTTCTACCTCTTGACAACTCAGTAGAAACTTAAAAAAGTTTAACACTTAAATTGTAAGGCATTTTAGTGGTAAGACTTGTGTGAACTTTAAGAAGTGTAGTGGAACCAACATCTTAAAAACCTGGTGGTGGAGATTCCTGTCAAAGTTTCATGAAGGACCTGTGAGAGTAAGTGAATTTCCATGCCTCATTTTCAATCATAAATAAGTGAATATGAACTCTCTCCATACAGGAATACTTTTTTTTACTAATTTTATTTTATTTTATTTTTTCCTTGAAGGGTTGGACCACATAATCCTTGAGGTCCCTTCCAACCTGGTATTCTATGATTCATTTTGACAATTGCAGACAGTGCCGTGCGAACAATATGATTATAATTGACATACAACGCATCTTTTCTACAAAAAATATAATTTTGTAGCACTCCCCCCAAACATTCCCTGTTCAACTGATTGCTTCACAGCTTCTTTTGCAGTTATTTAACTCATACAGAAATTTACTGAACACTACAGGCCAGGCTGGAGATCACACTTCTGGAACCTTAGATAATAAAGAAAGTATCAAGTCTAGCCACCATTAATTGAAGCTTAGACTTTTAGACTCTAAGTAAATTCCAGAGTCACCACAGAATCTTTCCTGGCACTTTTCTTATTCTTTCTATATTCTTACCCTTTCCCAGCGGGTCTCGGTATGAAGCCTGCAGGAGCTACTATCCCACACCGACCCCCTCCACCGCGTCTGCGTGACATCTTGGTTTTCCAGCTTCTTCAGCTGTGGGACTGAGTTTGGGATGGTGGAGCTGAGAGGCATGTTGGCAAAAGGCAGGTACAGCTGATGAGATGCCCACCACCATTCCCAGGGGCAAGATCTTGCTTTTGCAAGAAGCTTTTTCTCCAGGCATCTTCTGCCGCAGTTTTCAGAGATCAATAAAAGACGGAGACACAGCAAATTCATTTCAGAAATTGGCCAGGATACTGATTCTCTATTCTGGGGTGAAATGTGAATTGCACTGGGATTATCTTTGGTTACTTTTATGCATCTGGAATACTCTGGGACAGGAACTAACATTCTCTCTATTTAAATGTGAAATTAGTGAGCCTGTTATTTGACTCTGTGCATAACTCCGTGCGTATCTGCGCACGCTGATGTGGAATCTGCAGCTGAATGCTGTAACAGTAGGAATTCTTTTTGTGATTTCTTTCCATCACACTCTAATTTGAGAAATTACAAGTAATACATTTATAGAATACTCAAAAAAAAATAAAATTAAAAAGGGGAAACTACAATGCAATTACGCCTTTTTTGAGGACGTGCTTTTGTCTTTGTTTTATACTTAACTCAGTTGAGAAAGCTTGTTTCTAGAGAGGAAAGAAATGATACCTGCTCCACAATAGAATATTCCCTCTTTCTTATTTGATTCTTTATTTAATAATATGCTTGTTTGCATTCAAGTATTTTCCTAGCCTGTTATTTGAAGGCAGTTAGAACTAACACTCTCCGCAGTCCCCTACATCATCAAACAGAAGGCAAGAAAATTATGAACAGGAGGAATTCTCAACTATTTAGAGTACACAGTTTACAAAGTTTGCTCAGAGATTAGTTTAAAATAACTTTGTGTGAAAGTACTTCTTTTACTGGTGTATATGCAACGTGTAAATATATACCAAAATAACTTACTTTCTTTTACAGTTTTATAAGAGCCAAGAGTTGAGTTAGATTTAGTGAGAGACAATGTGTTATGTGCTTTTAAAACCAGTAATGGGTAGAACTGTATTTGTGAAAGAACAAAGAGCAATTTTCACAGCATTATTTTGTTTAATAGCCATTAAAGAGAACATCCTGAAAAATCTGCAGTATCACACAGAAAATATTGCCTAACGAAGGACTAACTCATTAATTCTGCCAATGACCAGGGGAAAAGTTTAAATTACTAGTACCAATGTTTAAAATTGATCTACTTTCAGTCCTTCCTTTTCTGAGCAATGATGTTATCTAGGTGGTTAAAAATCCCCAAATAATTCCAAATGAGCATTCACGTTTTCCTTGGTGAAAAACAGAGGTGGCAAATACAGAATTTCTGTTAGCCCCTAAAACTGTACAAGTCACCTTCTCCTTCCTCATCCCCAGTAATCCACTCTAAAATCAGGGTGGTCCACTCATGCCTCACGGTATTTCTTTGTGTCTCTGGGTTTCATTTTTGCAACGTTGCGCAGGAGGCAACAAAATCAGATGAATCCTTACAACCAAGAACGCTGGGTAGGTGCAATCATAGGAGTTGCTAAATTGCTGGCATTGAAGATCTTCAGAGATGTTTGGTTGTGGTCATTTCTCTTTTATTGGATGAATCATCAACAAACTGACTAATTTCACTCAGGGAAAGATTACAAGGGACATGAAAGGTATTAGCATCGCTTTTGAAGGGGTCAAACTGAGGAGACATTTTTAGTTAGCCCTGAAAATATTGTGTATTCCCCTCACTAATGATAATCTGAAAACCCCTAAATTGTATCTAAAACTGCTGAATTCGCAGTATCTGTATTAATATATAGTTATTGCAATATGCTTTTTAGAGATCACTCTAATACTGTCTTATTTTGTAATAAATTTGACAATCTTGCATTTACATTTCCATCTCTTCGTGATCGATCTGACCTTTTCAGCTTGCAGAGGAAGAAGGACCCTCACTTCAGCCGAGCCCCGTAGTTGAGAGAACAGCCGGGAACAGAGGCTTCAGAAACTGGGAATTGTTAATTCCTCCCTCGGAGGGCATTTTGCCAGAGAATTCTGCTTGAGACTCATGGAAATTCTTGGACTAAATATATGCATGTATGGGACTGGAAAAATATATATGAAGCATGTGTTTCTATAGGAATCCTTTCCACCTAAAGCATAACCAAAATTGAAAATGCTTTTTCTTTGTGACTCAAACTGAAAATGACTGTGAGCTTGAGAGTCTATTTAAATGCACATTTTTACCAGGTTCGTAGTAGTTGATATTTGTTAATCGATATTTGGCAGAGAGAAGAAAGAGAGGAAAGACGCATTCTTAAGTGCTTAAGTAAGAGCGTGCTTGAGTTTTTCCACTTGAACTTCGAGCGTGATCTTTCTGATGGCGTGCCCTGCGACTTGAAGGAGGAAATGAAAATGTGCACCCGATAAAATAAGCAACGGGGATTTAAAAACGTGTCAAGTTTCAGATTCAGGTTTCCTCCTTGTGAAGGAAATGATTCCAGTATCGATTCTCCGGTCGCACAGAATTCCCTCTCAAGAAAATCTGTAAGAACAGCTGCAGACATTGAGAGATTTTAACAAAGAAGGAATAACACTTCTTCCAGAGCCTGCTGAAATTTATAGGGCTTTTTCCCACAGTAACTGACTTATTCAAATGTTTACTAACTTGTGCTGTGTATAAATATTCCGGGTTGTGCTTCTGGAAGTGCATGCCTAATCTGGGCCAGCTGAAGGCGACTCTCTGTGTTCAGCCGCCTGCAGCGATACGGGCACTTTTCTGGGACGGGAGACTTAATTTGCACACTCACGTACCCAAAGAGCGCTCAGAACCTCAGCAGCACTTCCCTTCAGTCACCTTTTCTTTGGTCTTTTGAGTGGCTGCGTGGAGAACACACACCCGCAATTGCAATTGACAGTTCTCAGCAAGTTGATTTTTCATTTCATTCATAATTCATCTTAAAAGTCCGAATGCTTGAGCTCTTATCACTAAGAACATGGGTAGAATTCCTCTTCCCCATTTTAGCCAATGAAATGGACATCTCAGGATAGGAAATACATCCAAAATTCCTCAGCTGCTGTAGGAATAAATTACTGCAGAGCAATTCATGCTATCAGAAATCAATCAGGCAATGAAATGAGTAGCTTGGGTGTCCCACCTCGTCCCTAGATAACCAGAATTAAGTGAGATGGGTCACATACTTACTGCTGTCAGATCATTCAGGTGAACAAATAGATTTTAATATAAATAAGCAAGGGCTGCACATTCCCATCTGAAGTTCTGCTTCTTCAGCAGTGCTCTTTCTATCTGGAGGAAATACAACAACCTCCAAGAAGACTCCCAGCGACTGAAGCGTCTCTGAGATAATCTCTCAGTTGCACACGAAAGACACAGCGGATAATTCTCTAATAAGAAAGCAAACAAACCTAAAGCAAAAATATTTCAATGAAATGTAAAATCACTAGGACAAGAAGAGGGCTCATGCACTTACGAGCTCAGGATGTCCCATCTCTCTGTTTTCACCTGCAGTGCTAGTTAGTGCTAAGTGCTTCTTCCTTGTATTTTCGCAGAACGACATTTCCTATTAATAGTACAACAGAAACACAATGCTCTAAGTGCAGTTGTATCAAATTTTCCCAATATTAATCTTCTGCACTTTTAGATATTTTAACAGATTGTGTTAATAGGTATCTGAACCCCTCTACGTTGCAATAATAACGAAGGAGCTATTTAAAAGGCATTTTGTATTCGGTAGAATACAAAGCACTAAAACTAATCATTTATTATTAAATTCATTAGCTATCACACCCTCTCCAAGCTGGAAAAACACTTTTCATTTACAAAATGCACGTGATCAGACTTTATCCCAACGATGCATCGGTCGCTGTTACATGTGGTTGAAGTCATTTAAGTTTTACACTGCGAGAAGCGTACTGAGATTCTTGAATTACAGAGGTTGTTCCTTATGTGGGAATTCTGTCTGTTGCTTCTGCTGATATATAACAAGCTTCTTTTGTATATAAAAGAAGCTAGATTTATTTTCCTGATTCTTACTTCAGTTATTGCAGTGGCTTCTGACTCTCCTGTAGCCTTCTGTGGAAAGGAGATTGTGAAAAATGCAATTGAGGGGAATCATTAATTAGACAGTTACTGTAAGGTCTTTGCCTAGCAAGTAATCAGCTGTCATGAAATTAAATACATTAAAGAATTATCTATATTAGCCCCATCCCTGGAAGTGTTTAAGCCCAGGCTGGATGGGGCTCTGGGCAACCTGCTCTAGTGGGAGGTGTCCCTGCCCGTGGCAGGGAGGTTGGAACCTGATGATCTTCAAGGTCCCTTCCAACCCTGACAATTCCATGATTCTGTGATATTAAAGAAACACTACCTGATAAAGAGTTTATCAGGTGGCAAACATATCTGTGTAAGGGAAGCAAGGTCCTATGTAACAGGACTTAAATATTGAAGAGGGAACAATTTTCTTCTGATTTCCACCTCAGCACGGGCCCATGGTGCGAGCGCTCACCTCCTGAGCAGAGAGGCACAGTTAGAACTGTACTGCTTCTCTTAATCAACAGCCGTTAATTGACGCAAGGACTCTCAGATTTACCAGCTGAGGAGTTTCAGGCACTGCTCTTCCTTCAACTTGCAGGGAGGAGAGAGTTATGGATAACAAAGGACTTCAGATAACGAAGCAGACAGCAGGTCTAGCCTGCTTTCCTACTTGAAGCTTGTTTACTGTCAGACTCTAAGTAGCTTTCAAAGACCTTTTCAGAATTATCACACTCTCTGGCTTCTTTCAAACTCTTTGCCTAGTCTGGAGGAGTACCTATTTTATTCCTTATTTCCTGTTGCCTCCTAACATATCATCCCAGGCAGACAGGCAAGACTGCTGACTCTTGAGCCAGCTCTTCTGGTTGCAGAGAAGAAAGTATCTATATATGTGTAGATATAAGAGGACAATATGTGCACTTGGGTCTGCATGAAAATTTTTATTTCATTTAACTATGGGAGATAAAAAAAAAAAAGTGAGGAAAGCATTAAAAAAAATGTTTAACAAGATTATTTTAGCATGTTTAAAGGTTATTATGGGTTATACAGGTTATCACACCGTCCCTGTTGCATGTCACTTATTACTTGTGCACAAGACTTGGATTTCTTCTGTCAAGGGACATAGTTGTATGTCCTGAACTGCAAAGCAAATCAACTGTATAATAGAGACTGAACATGGCATATCTACCAAGTAACAATTATTTTTCACATATGAAATAGTACATGATCTAAATTTTACTTATTTGCTTTGAAAACCTTTGGCTAATTTAGTATGAACAAAACAAGGGCAAACCACTGTGCTTTTAATGCCCTGTTTTCCTGCACGACACAGTTCCCAATCTCTGGCTTCCATCATTCCCAGAATTGCAAATTTACTTGCAGAATCATCTGAAAAGTAAAGAAAGATGAAATATCCTAGATACATCCAAAGCATCACAGTATGTACAGCTATGTACAGAATGTCATGTTTTGGAATGCTATTGAAGCCCTGATAGTACTTAGTTATATAATTAGCAGTCTTGTAAATAGTATTTTAAGGATGCTGAGCATGTTGGTGATCCCAGCACTGAAGGTTAATGGCTCTTCCTGTGATTGATGCACAGTTATCTAAGGATAAGATTAATCCTTTCCAGAGGACTTTTTTTTTTTTCAATGCACTATAGAGAAATAGAGGAAGATGAGCTTATTCAACATTTTGTGCACATTTTTAGATACTCATGTGCAAGCCACGCATTCTTTCAGTTCAGAATGTCTTTACCCTTCAAGATCACAGGTTACATTTCAGCAAGAACTATTTCTAGTGGTAAAATCTAAACAGCCTACTTATAAATGATGCTTCAGTCCATTTTTACTTCTTCTGATTTGCCTTACAACTACAATACCATTTTGTTTACTCAGGAAGATTGAGTCTAGTCTGTTTTTTATTATTTCATGACCATATGGAACTCCATCCCTGGAGATAATGAGAACTTGCCCTAACAAGGCCTTGTGCAACCTGGTCTAAATGGGGCCTTGCTTTTATAGGACAGTATGGGCCAAGTGACCTCCAGAGATTCCTTCCAACCCAAATTATTCTACAATTCTGCAACTGTAAGAACCTTATTTTAATAGAAGAATTTACATGTGGTTTTCTAAGGCTTTTTCAAATGTGTGTGAAACTGGTTGTTAGCTACAATGACCTAAGAGATACGATTGGGATGTCAGAGAGGCCTGAGAAGAGACTAGGTGGCAAACCCAGGTTGATGAAACAGTCAGGACTGTAGGAGGCAGCTCTCCTGAGGGAAACAGCTGAGAATATGGAGCTGTTAAGAAGCTTAAACCACTGCTCATTCAAATTAACTTTAATGAAAATACAGCCAAAATGCCTTCTAGATACTTGAAAAAGCCTTTTGCAACTAAATGTATAGTCCCAGGTATAACTCACGTACGTCTCTGGACATTTATTGGCAGAAAACCTGTGATGAGAAAGCATTAGACAAGCTATTTGCAGGAATCCAGCCCACTGCACACGTACGAGCGGTATCGTCCTTCTTCTGTGGAGGTACAACAGGCTGCAGGCGGTGAAATCTGCAGAGAGCTCCCCATGCCACTCAGGCAACACGCCACCATCATCCTCTTCAACACACCACCACCTTTCGTATCCTCAGGCTCTTCCTGAGTGTTCAGTATGTCAGCATAAGCTGCTGAAACCCAGCATTTGTGAGATCTCCAAGAAGAGTTTATTGCTACGTAGATCTAAAATGTAACGGCGCTCGATAACTCACCTGACGCTCTGTAGATTCCCAGCAGTGCTGCTGCGCTGTCTGTGCTAACCAGGTGTCCATGGTTATAGGTCACCATGGCTGAAAGAAAGGCCTTGCAAGTCTAAGAGACATAAAAAAAAAAATCCTTCATAACGAGACTGCCCAAAATGTTGCATTCCGAATTAGGCTGTACAACCCAATTTGCTTTCTGGGGCTTCAATACTCAAGAAGCCCAAGTGACCACCTATCTCTGTCAGAATTTATAAATGAGAGCCAGCATCTCCTTGCATGACTGCCCTCTACCTGAAGATCTGTCAGCATTAAAACCGTGTTATTAAAAGCAGCAAAAGGCTGTGATTTCTCTGCCTCCTGGCTCCTCACGGTTTGAGCGTATCTGAGACTATTCCCAAAGATTTGATACACAAGAGGGAGCTAGAAGTCAACACATCAAGGGCTGCTCACATGTCTGTGCCCCTATTTGTTACAAAACGATCTTCCTGACAACTCCAGCACCTCAGACCACCACTGTGGGTGATCATAACGATAACAGGAGGACGCTAACGTTTTATGAAAGGGGAAAGAAGAAAAAAGCCAAGAGCAGTTACATTTTTTTTTTCAATAGCTGTCCTGCAATGTCTGTTCGGCTCCAGGTGCCTGTGCCTAGTACATGTTTTTTTGGTTGAGGGCCCATCATCACTGTCCCCTTGCTCTGTGTCTCTTCAGACCTGTCAGGAGGAACATCTCTCACAGTCTCTTTGCCTCAGGTATTTGGGATAACGATGCACTGTGGGCAGGGAGCTGCAAAGCCGCGTTTTCCCCAGACACAGGCTGCTTGTTCAGGCGTAGAAACAACAAATACAAGAGTAACACTCCCTCACACCAAAACCTCCTGAAGGTCAACTGAGACCCCAAATAACAGCAAATTCCTTCAGAGGTATGAAAACAAAACAAAGATAAGACATACCACCTCAAGTGTTTTTTTATGTACATGACTAGGAATGAAAGCACAACTTGGAGCCTGACACCAATGTGTGCAGCACAGAATCAAAGAATCATTGAGGTTGAAAAAGACCTTTAAGATCATTGAGTCTAGCAGTAAACTGTCAAGTTCACCACTAAACCATGGTTGTGCCTCCCCACATGCTACAAGCCTATGGGACAAAGCCTTTTGATGCCAACAAACACCAGGAGCAGGAGTGACGAGCCATTGCGTCAGCACTAACTTCAGCCAGAGATGTAACAGGAAGAGCATGTGCCACAAACTGTTGATTTATCAGAGTGCCCAGGCAGGTTTGTCTTAACATTACTAGGACATAATGAGGAGACTCAGTTTGGTGTGTCTCCAATTATAGGACGATAAAAAAAATATATCTTCCCCTATCCAAGGCCCCTCCCATCCCTCTTCCAAGTCAAGTTCCCCAGGTAGGTGCCATCACAGTGATTTTCACACTGAAATACTTGCCTGTACCTTTTGGTCACCCAGGAGAGAAAAAAACACATTACTCAGACTTCAGAGAAGAAGTTGACTCCTAAGGTCTTTTCAAAATCCTCATCTGGAAGGTCAAGGAACTTTTTCCCAATCAGTATGCCAGCGTTATTGACATCTCCAACTTCTTCTCTAACCTGAATAAGGATAAATAGAAAGCTTTAGAAGGTATCCTTGACTCCTGTGAGACTATTTAGTGCCATTTCCAATTGTTTTTATCTCTACTGAAAGTGCAGGTATGTGAGAACTATTGTACTGCATCAGATCAAAGGTCCATCTCGCCCCACAGCTCTTGTCTTGTGGTGGAAAGTGGTAAAAAAAGCACCAGGACTCTAAGGTCTCCTCCAGTGTACTCCACTTTTCACACTCTGCAGCTTGGGATCTTCCTGAGAGACATAAAGTATCTGTATCTTTGTATTTAATATATCCCCATGATTTTTTTTTTCCCCCAAGAATTTGTCTAATTGCTTCCTGAACTCCAGAATAATTTTGGTTTCCATAGAAACCTACGGTAATGAGTTGCAAAGCTTTGGTGTGCACTGTGGACATGTAAGTCTTACACTGTCATCCGTAACTAAAAGGCAAAAGCAGCAGATTATGGGAAGGGGAAACGATTCAGGGATGAACTCCTGGTTAGGAAACAAATCAAAAGGGACGCTTGTTTGATAGGACAACATTTCACAGTAAACAACATCGGGAAGGAATGTTATTGCAACTGGAAGGCGGCAAATTACGTGTTTATGTAACTTCCTTGCTCTTACACTCAGGTAGCCCGAGGACCAGCTAGCTGTCATTCTGTAAATTGTTGCAATGACAATGGTGATCAACAATTTATACATTAAATTAGAGGCTTTGGTGTGGTAGTGGAGGGTTACAGCTCACAGGGGACCAGGGGCATGGAGGGGACATAGAGTATTTAGAATAGTTGGCCGTCTGCTCCCCGCCAGCTGGATTTGATGGCACCTTTAGAGACTTGTGTAGCCTTGGGAAATCATGCGTATGCGTGTCCTTTTGTCCTGAATTTGTCCCAGGGTTTCAAAATGTCGAATTTTGTTGTCAAACAGAAACTTACTCTTCCAGGTGCTGTATGCACAGTAACTAGTCTCTCAAATTTACCTTTCTCTGCACTGAACTTCAAATGGCTTGTACCAAAAGCTCCGTTTTCTAAATGACAGTAAAGAAACAGGAATGAAGTTGCCTGCAACATTTGACTGCACATTCTCCACAGCCAGAGAAGCCACACAAACAGTTCTGTGTGAGGTATTTTTATTTTTTACCTTCCAGTAACAAACCTTCGGGGGACTGGCATTAATTTTCACAGAATCACAGAATGGTGGGCGTTGAAAGGGACCTCTGGAGATGATCTCATCCAACCTCCCTGCCAAAGCAGGTTCATCTAAGGCAAATTGCCCAGGATCGTGTTCAGGTGGGTTTTGAGAGTCTCCAGAGGAGGAGACTCCACAACCTCTCTGGGCAGTGAATCATAACATTTTTTAAATCATAACAAAGCTGTTAAATGTGTGAAATGGGGCAGATGCACAAATAGATCAATTTAAAAGTTAAAGTTATGCCAATAACAAGATCAAGAGCAGAAATAACCACAGAACTGAGAATACCTGAAAATGACAATACAGCAGCATCTTTATTTTCCTAGATGGAGAAATGTGGTGCAGTTGAAATTTCAGCCCTGTTTCCTACCTTTACCAGCTAGTTATTTGCAGAGATGAAGATGGAAATGTAAAGAAATGTGAAAGTCCCACTGTAAACACCATTTATATTGCAGGTCATGATTGAAAAATGCCTATGTGTATGTTCTAAGAAAGGTTTATGTGTCTTATCTGCCTGAACTGCTTTTATGAGAGAGCTTCACCTGTTATTTGCACTGCTGCTGCCGTTGCCTTCTGCTCCTGAGAGAAAGAAAAAGCATTGCCCACGTGTTTTAGAAGATTTTCCAGAGGTGTTAAGTCTAAGAGTTAAGAAGCAGATTCTCATAGGAGTGTAGGAACAGTTTTCATAACTCACTATCGGGTGACTTTATACAGATTGGAATCAAGATGAGCTCTGATCAGAGGTCTGCACAGCCATCTCACTGCACTTGGAGTGCAAGTCAACGCAGACATTAAAACCGAGTAGGAAAACACAGGGTTGGTAGGGTCGGCTGCAAACGGTCACTGTCGGGTTGGAGGAGACTGTGAGAAAGGGAGTGACAGGCAAGAGGCAAAGGTCATGTAGGTCCCCGTATACCTACAGACATGGCAAGGTTTAGCACTCCTGGTCTGTGGAGAAGGACACACCAGCCCTCTCCTCGAGGGTACAGTGCAGGGCAGCGCTTTTGACGACTCATTGGACGCGCTTTGGTGACGACTGTTTAACCTTGAGAGATTTCCTCCCATCGTTTCAGCCAGGATTACAGTAAATGCTCCATTTAGGTAAAGTCACAATCTAATTAAACAAATTCTGTCTAAATCCCTGCTGGGCCGGTAAAGATTTGTCTGTCAAATACCTCTAAGCGTTTTCGATTTCTATAGCAACGGTTAATTGGATACGCAACTGTCAGTATAAATGCTTTAAATGAGGCTGATGGGATTAGTAATTGAATGCTCGGATTAATGATTTACAGCTGCCTTTGCTGCCCTGTTTGGTGCTTACAGCTGCAGTCACCATAGCTCCCTGCCCTTATCAGGTGAGCGGAGGGGTGGTCTGTACCTGAAATAAAGCTACGATATTGCGGGATGCAGTCATGACAGAGTTTTGATGTCATCAGTGCATTCCTGTTCATATGTCTAATGTTTTTAATACTGTGGGCAGCAGAGGGTTGTGATCGAAGCAGTAAAAGCAGAAAATCTAAGTGTAGCCACCTAACCTCCACAGGTAGGACTCGGAAGCGGAGGTCTCGCCCATTCTCCAGTTAAATGCATACAGTTGGCCTCATGGTTTGAGTTGGAAAGCAAATCTCAGGGCTGTGGGTGGTGAAGTGACATCCAGGCTGCGAGTGAGGATTTCTCCAAGAGGAAACGAAGAGATGACGTCTGGGCACTACTGAAGTGGCTGCCCTTGGAGAAAGAGACCAGACTGCAAAGCTTACTCAGGTAGAGGGATCTTTTTGGTGATGTTTGGAAGTAGAAGAGAAGCATGAAAGTTTTAAGAATGATACGAAAGTGGTTACGCCATTCTCTGTGTGACTTTTCAGATCCCACTTCAGTTCTTTGAAAGGCCAGAAATATGGTACGGTCCTTGGGGTTGTCCCGGAACGTCACTGAAAATAAAACGGGTTTTGGGGCCAGCTAAACCATACCAGGAATTCCTTCATTTCCAAAGCAACCTGGGGTCAGGGAACTTAACAGTTCCCTTGCCTTTTAAGTTGCAAATGTTGAGATGCTCCAGTTGGCACAAGAAGGAATCTCTTGGCACAAGAAGGAATCTCGCTGTTTCTGTCCAGCTGAGAAGGAGGAAGGAGACTGTAAAGAAAACTTCCTGTGGCACTGAGATTTATAGCTAAACTCCAGAGTTGTGCTATGAATTTGTCATTTTGCCTCATATGTCGGCCTCCAAA
This sequence comes from Baryphthengus martii, assembly GCA_013396935.1. Classification (NCBI taxonomy): domain Eukaryota; kingdom Metazoa; phylum Chordata; class Aves; order Coraciiformes; family Momotidae; genus Baryphthengus; species Baryphthengus martii. Next base: position 64,037 of record VWZK01007376.1, read on the forward strand.
ACCGTCCTTAACGACAGAGAGGCCCTTATACACCATCCATTGAAACTTTGGGGTTTGTTAATTAAGTTGCCTTCAGAATGAAAATGAGCCAGTGCCTATTTGGAGTCTATGTTGAATACAGTTTAATAATATTTACTTCAGTATATTAAATTAGAACATCTTTCTGTTCTTATAAAGGGTTCTATCTTGGGAAACATTATCTGAAACAGCTAGCAACATTGATGTTGTAATTACTTGTATTTATGATATGGTTATAAACAATTATAAAGTAAATAATTATAATTATTTAAACATAATTACAAAATAATTATCGTTATAATAATTTTGTAGTTATTTATTGCATATTATACTACCTACTAATTTAGCAGGAAAAAAAATCCCACAGGAAATTCAAAGCTGTGCTCTGCATATTTCGGCTCACGGAATACGCCACGTTCATCTGAGATGTGGGAATGGCTGTATGACCTTTCCTCATTATCCAAAGATTTAAGCTTAGGTTTTCAGGCAGAGCTCCAGCTGCATGCAGTTTGGTATTCACAAATCATCGTATTCATCGGCTTCTCTCTCCCTCATGATCTGCTCCTGGGTTCAGGAAATCCTTTTTTTTTTTTTTTTTTTTTACTTTCTTTTCTTTTCTTCCTTCCTCTAATTAGTTCCTATTAAAAAGCCCAACTCATCCTTGCCTAACCTCAACTAGACTATCTTTTTCTTCCTTTTGTTCCTAATGCAGAGGCATTAATCTCTTTGACTGGTCTAAACCCTTCCAGCATTCATTGTTCATATTCAGTTTTTGTTATATTTAGTATTCAGACCAATGATCCTATATTTAATCATACTCTGGAATATTGATGGCTGTGTAAAAAAGCCACGCTGATGATAAAAGCCAGGGCGAGGAAATGCAGAATCTGATTTTTGGTCTCAGGATGACATTTTTTTTCCTTCAGAATACTCTTACAATTAATTTTTCTTTCCAGACACGAGGCTTTCCTCCTTTCTGCTCTTATTTATATAAAGCAATACAGCTGTTCCAAGAATCTTCCGATCAAGTCAGAGTTCTGGGAATCTACCGTTAAGAGGAAAATTAGGGGACCCTTTCAAGAACTTGGACCAAGAGTGAGATGCCCTTTTTCATCTCTGAGCCCAGCAGACCCCCATCTTCAGCCTTGGTTTCGATTTGTCATTTAGTAAAGTGGACTTCAGGAAACCTTGCTTGATTCACTAGCACAATTTGAGGGGATTTCATCTGAAATGCGCATTACTGAGAACGTTCGAAGACTTTACTGTTAGAGAGCCCCTGAGTTGATGGCATAACTGAAAGCCATAAGACATTTCACAGCTGCAGAAGAAATTAGATCTTGTTCTAATTTCACATCTTTTAAATTATAATTATTAAAGCAGTAAAGTAACTGGAGAGATTTGTAATTATAATAGAAGAAACGAGGTCTATTCAGCTTTGCTCTTTCATTCAGAGAAGCAAAGTTCCATCCCCCTTCCATCTACAATGTCTCCTGCCTCTTCAACCTTGGAAGAGACATTCTCAGCTTTGCTTGTCCCTATTCCTGCTTTGGGTTGCCTGCTTATATCCCATGTAGATGTTTGTCTCACATAACTTTTTTTACTATATAACCTGATAGAAATGGGAAGGTTTAATAGATCAAAACACTTCATTCTGCAAGGTACATACAGGGTCTCTAGAGCTTTGGGAGTTTTATTCCTTGTCAAATCAGCAAATGTTTGTTAACTGTCAAGGATGGGCAACAACACCTGGTAAACCTTTTGCATCATCAAGTACAACAATGCTTGTTTTAGTTAGAAAGCTTGTCAAGGGGCTCTCCTTGACTACGTTAGAACTATATTTGGTTTAGGAAAAAGAAGTGAGTAAATGTTGAAGTGAAAGTTTAAGGATACGACTGCATTGTCATTTTAGTTCTTTGTGGAGGGTACGTTTGAAGCAAACCTGTTACTGACACCTGCATCCCATGCATGGACAGCCCAAGGACCTTGTGGATGAAATCACTCCTATTATGTTCTCCACAAGCCCAGCTGATGTCCTCCAGCCACTCCTGGGCAGGCGCTATGAGGGAAAAGAACGAGAAGCAGACTTTTCCTGTGGCTGGTGGCTTCTTGAAGAACTCTGTGGAAAGGTGAGAGGATTCAACACAGTTGAATCCTGAAAAGGCCATGGAGCTTCTACAGCCATCTGTATTTTCTGCCTTTTAAAACTTGGTATCATCAATTCTGTACAGCAGGAAGAGGAAAAAATAGGTGGAAAGGGAATACCTTCTGGTTTATCAACACTTCAGCAAGATTTTGGCCACTTCGGACCACTGATACCATCCTCTAAGGGCCAAGCCCAAAATCATCACAACTAATTGTATGTGGTTAGGCTTTAAAGTGCATATTTAAATTAATTTTTAAAAGTTCTGAGTACCTAGAAGATCCTGTGAACTCGAAGTTAAACAGAAGTCAGCCCCTTCGTTTGTCCATTGTGTCAAGAGGTAGTGCTGCGCAAAACTGAAATAACAGACACGGAATGCAGAGCCACGGATGGGTTTAGACATCTAGCTCCCATTAACTATTTCACCAATAATCAGGTATCCAAACAGCTTGAGGGTTTGGACAGTAGAAACTGAATTTTTGTCGGCGCTGGTGGTCAAAGTGCCATCATATTAATTGAAGTGGGAAGTAACCAGTAGAAGGAAGTGGGAAAGAAGTGCTCACAAACTAGGAATGTAAGGAAACAGAACTATGGGCTGGGAGCTGGCCTTTGATCTAAGTGCCACCGCTGTAAATGCCAAAGGACCTGCAGTGTCAGTGTTGGAGATTCTCTTTGTTCTCAAATTTACTTTTACTGCCTTTGGTTGAAACAGAAAAGACTGACCAGCATTTCCCATATTTCAGTAGTGCCAGAGTGATTTCCACCAGCAAACACAAAGCTTTTCCACGTAAAACCGTTTGTCAGGTGCTCTGTAAAAAGGATTTTGAAGGTTGTTTTTTTAATGCACTTTTGGGTCATGTTTATTTTGCACAAACTGACTCACTGCTTTTTGAGTCAGTATTTATAACTTTAAGGCCAACAGTACTTGGATTGATTAGTTACACCTTTTATATCCACCAGGGCATTGTGTTGTGCTTTTAATGAAATGTTTTTAGTGCTTTAAGTCAAACACACTTAGGATTTTTTTTTATGTGAATTGACTCAACACTATGAATTATAAATTTCGACTTTAAACATTTATTCTGCTAACTGGTTAAAATGAGAGCAGTTAGAGCAAATACAGTTATAGTCACTTTAGAGCATATTTATTATTCTAGTAGTCTAAGAAACTGAGAAAACTAAAGACAAAAATGTGTTTCAGCTGTTGTGTGTGCAGTACAAAATTACAGAAAAGAGGTTGGCAGTGCTATGATTGCTTCAAGATAAATTGAGATGTTTGATTAAATGTCTGAGAGAAAATAAACATTTCAGAGTTGATGCAGTTAGGATGAAGAATTTATTATATATACAGTTAAGCAACTCTACTGTAGATGTACTTCCTCTTTAAAGAAAATGAATACAGTAATCAAAATAGTTCTAGCATGGAAACTACAATACAGACTGAAACCGGACTAAACCAGAAATTAGGTTTTTTGACTTGAAAGAACACAGAACCTGAAACAACAAATCACAGCTTGCATCATTAACCAAGGACAGTAAAAAACTGTACAGTACAAGCAACACGTTACAATAAGTTATGACCAATAAGGCAGTCTCTCTCATGTAGGACAAAAGGGAAAAAAGGAAAGGTATTAAAATCTCATAAATCCACCATATCTCTTTTCCATCTCTGGGACCTCTTTGGAATAAGTTTCCCCATCTTCTTCTGAAGGGAGGATGGAGTCGGCGAAGCGCTTAAGAAACCCACCGTATCGTTTCTGGTAATCCAGCCACCATTCTGGCCTGCCCACTCTTCTCATGAACCCACCGTATCTCTTTTGCAGCTCTTTGGCGTCATCTTCCAATTCGGGGCTGCGCTTTACGCTCCTCATGAAGCCTCCGTATCTTTTGCTGACGTCCCCGTCATTTTCATTTACCTCTCGGTAATGCCCCGCTTCGGGGTTATCCGCTGTTCCTAGAAGCTCCTTCAGCAGATCCGAGGAATTAGCAAGGGCATCATCATCTGAGTCTTTCTTCATAAATCCTCCATACCTCTTAGCCAGGATTTCTCCTCCGTTAGCTTCATCCTCCGGTTCTACCCGGTAGAGCTCATCCATTTTCTTCATGAACCCCCCGTATCTTTTCATGAAGCCTCCATACTTCTTTGCCAGCAAATGGTTCTCATCCAGCTCTTTCTTGTCTCCTGGAGCAATGTTGCTATCCTCGGAAAGATCCAGCTTTGCCAGTTGCAGGAGCTCCTTGCAGGTCTCCCAGGCTTTGGCAGGAGGCAGCTTTCCTTCGCACTCTAGAGTACACGCCTGTAAAATGGATGCGGTTTACTGAGAACGCTGTGATAGTAACAACCACCTCACTGCCACCTTCTCTTAGTTTTGCTGGTTTGTAAAAGACCATGAGTGAGCCTCTCTTTTTGAGTGGCTTGGAAGGAAGGACTGCTTTTCATGAACAGCTGATTTGGTACCTGTCTGCTCTGAAGTTCCTCCTACCCCTCTCTGAAGGACATGGTTGTCTCCACTCTGAGAGACAGAATACCAGACAGGATGGATCATGAGTCCTGTATGTCCAGGTTGTCCCTATGTTCCTGTTTCAAAGGAAGCCACATGTAGTGCTCCTGCACCTCCCTTACGCTCGGGTGTGTCGCTATGATTTTTTATTGCTTTATTTTATTTTTATCTGCTGCTGGGAAGCTAAAAACCACTTGTGGTTTCCTTCATAATGAAAGTGTAGAAATCTATTCAATCTTCATAATTAAAAGGAACTTCCCAAAATTTTAGGAAAGAAGTTCCACGGCATTATCATGGCAAAGAAGCCAGCTGTACCGTACTGCTCACTGTCTTCACCACACTGAGTAGCTTTACAGGGTGAATTTCTGTCCGTTATCATTAGTGGCTCTTGGTGGAACAGATCTTTCCAATGTGTACCAGTACAAATGCAGAAATACAGGCTGTCTCAGGCAGATTTTACTAGCCTGGCATACAAAGTAGCAACCATCAGAAAAAAAAAAAAAAAAAAAAGAAAAAATCTTAAGCTCTGTTGCTTCTGACTGCAATGAAAACATTTCAGGCTAACACAAAAAAAGTTTTCAGTACCTGTATGTGTATCTCAGCCTGTCATGTAAAGATAATAACATACATATTTACCTCCTACTATCTCTTTTGTGTCAGGGGAATCTGCTTCTTGTGAAGTCACACTCTTCCGTTGGAAAAAAAGTGAACCCAGTGGGGTTTTTTTTCTTGCCTGTGGTTTTTATACCACAATAATTAAACAAGAAATCATCAATATTTTCAATAAGAGAAACTTATTCTATCTACAGATGATGTTCTCTAAGGATCTCCGTATGCTTCAAAAATGTGAAATTAAACCCCAGCAGAGTTTTCTCTAATAGTTAACTGACCAGCTCTCCGCCTCTGGCCTTACCTGTCTGTTGAGCCCCATTCTAGTTAGAGAAATTCATACGGGGGTTTTGATGTGATGGAAAGAAAATCCAAGTGATTTCTGTATTTTGCAACATGAATGTATTTATTTTAGCTGGCACTACATGCCTGTTACATACTACAGTTATGCTGTAAAGAGAATGTGACCTCAGCTTCAGTCTGACTTTGAAATTGCTCTGAATCAAAGCAAGAATAGGTCTTTCCCTTCCTTTCCCCTTCTCAAATAATTTAAATAACCCCCTATGGCCAAATTAACATGTGTTATCTCCTAGGTGTGAATGAGCAGGTACAACGTGATAAATCTTTTATCTTTCAGATACCATGGGAGGAAACCAGTTATGATGTTCCTAGGTGCTGGTATCTAGAAACATTTGTTTCTAAAAGCTGTTTGCATATATATAAGGAATATATGGGACAGTATATTGCTGCTTTTCGTTGTTACGGATGGGACTGTGGTTCTTTTTTGAATAGCTGCTGAAGGTGTACAAGGGAGAGTATCCATGGATCCATCCACAACCTATACTCCAAAAAGCACGTTATCGCTCCCTTACTACCACTTTTCCCCTCTAGTTGACATTAATGTTTGATTGAAAGCTAATGTAGCAAAAGCATAAGGTCCTGTTTTGCCAGCCATCCTAAGAACACTGCCCTTATGAACCTCTTGTGGTTAAGAGCAAGTCCTTGCTTTTTGGATTAAGTAGAAGTATTCATTGATCCCTAATTCTGTGTAAGAATTTGGTCCAGTCCTACCTTTTCTGGGCTCCCAAATAATCGATGATCTCTTAGGATCAAAACTTTGCAGATATGTTGAGAGCATGATGCCTCAACACGCATCTATGTGAGGTCAGGAACCGCAGGTGCCACTGGCAAAGGACTTGGCAGCCTGAGTTCCCACCTTCTTCAGGGAGGGATGAGGGTCCCCAGAGTTTCACTGACCTCGATCCTTAAATTTCAAGCCGAGCTGCTTCTGTGACTATGCTTTAAAATAATTTCAATGTCATTAAAATTATAGATATTCGGGGGTTTTCTTAGCATGATTTGCCTTAGGAGACACTGTCAAAAGGATCTCTCACAGCCGTATTTCCTAATGCTGTGCAGCACCGTGCAAAGAGGAAAGAGCAGCGGGATGTATTGCTGCTGAATCCCACTTCTTGTGGGATTCAGCCAAGATTTTAGGCAGATTCGCCGCTTTTCAGCTGCCTGAAGAGGGCTCATCCTGCCGGGCAGCCCGCGGCGGGGCATCGGGCTCCCCTACCCGGTCTCGCCCGGCTTCCCCCCGCCCCGCCGGGGCTGCAGTGTCCGGCAGCGACCTCTCCTTTCCCCGCAAAACTTCCCCTTACTATTTCAATCTCCTTCCTCCTTGCTCCTCCTGGGGCTGTCCTCCGCGGGGTGTCCCAGCGCTGCCCCGAACGCCGCCGCTCGTTGATGGGCAGCGGGAGGGATGGGAGGGCTGAGAGGGGGAGGCGTCTTCTCGCCTGGGCTTCTCCCCAGCACCCGGGGACCCGCTCCACCCTTCGTTCCCCCTTCAAAAACGGGTCTTCCAAGCGACCCCGGTCGCTTCTTCCACACTGCTTATTTTTGTTATTTCGCTCCTTTACCCCCTTCCCCTTTTCCTCCCACGCAAACAGAACACGAGGCGGTGG